>JAXQQM020057873.1:0-108251 GCA_034641835.2 Pinus albicaulis
TTGGTCATCTCACCTTTTATTATTAGATGGACCCAAGTACACCATGTAAGACCAGTTTTACCCCAAGTAAAACTGCTTTCACTATGTTAATTAAGGAAACCCCAAAGGAATAATTAATTAAACCACAATTTAATTATTATTCCCAGTCATGTTTAACCCAAAAACAAAGAAATTAATGAGATACACCCATAGTTATCTTATTATTTTCTAGGAATAATTATTTAAATAATATTCCTTGTTAAATATGAACAAATCAACCACTATTAA
Organism: Pinus albicaulis; assembly: GCA_034641835.2. NCBI lineage: Eukaryota > Viridiplantae > Streptophyta > Pinopsida > Pinales > Pinaceae > Pinus > Pinus albicaulis. Next base: position 268 of record JAXQQM020057873.1, read on the forward strand.
TTAAATAAATCATTATTTATTTGATTATATCTCAACCACTTCCTTAAAAGGATAAATAAATCATTTATTTATTTATTCTTCATTAATCAAGGGATTTTGACCCAAGTCAAAGTCCCTTTCCCTCCAACAAATAATAATAAAATATTCCATAGAGGTGGATCTAGATTTGGTTAACATTATTTTAATCATGCACCAAGATCTAGAATGACCCAATATTTTGTTATAAATAGGAGGGTTTTCCCTTTCATTCTTCACCTTTTGTTGCATATTAGATCACTCTGGATCTATACACTTGGTCTCATTTCTGCCATTTTGCTCCCATTGAGCTCTACCTTCTACATTGGTTTTTCTACATCTACAAGAGAGAGAAAGCTTAGATCTGAAGTGCTGAGGACTACAAAGAACCCATCCCATTGAGGAGATCTGGATACACCTTCTTGTTTCCTCCCAGGTGCCCTGTAATATAAAAATTCATTCAAAATTGTGTTCTTGTCTTGTCTGTTGGATGCATGGAGCAAACTCTTTACTTTACTGCTTAATGTCTTTCCATTTATAGATCTGTTTGTTGCAGCACTTTAACTACTAATTGCAGATCTGAAGATGTTTTGCAGCCATTATTGTTTTTAGGGCTATTAGTTATGCGTAGCTAAAGTGGTTCTTTTTCGTACACTTCGACGAAGAATTCATACTAACAAATGGCGACTCCACACGGGTTTTAAATTACGACCGTTGTCGTTTTTCATATTCCTGCATATCCAGCTACTTCAGGCCCTAGGGCTTCCTTTTTAGCTGCTTAGTTTTTCTCCTTTCATGTCATTTTTCTCACATAAAACCCTAAAAACCTAAAATTTCTAACTTCCGTGTGTTTCTGGCCCTATTGCGCAGGTAAGCGACACCAGCCGCACCTGAGACGACAATTTTTCAGAAAATCTGCCGCCGAAACAGCCGGAACGGGGGGGTCGCACCTTTTGGCCCAAAACCTGCGACCTGGACGCACCTTTTGGCCTGTTTCCTGCGACCTCAACTCAGATCAGGTCAGAACCTGCGACCTGCCTTTTTTCCAGCATTTTTTCCGTAATTTTTCTGGGTTCTACCGGCACTCCACAGTGGTTTTCCGAATTTCTCTCTCACCACACTTCACTCAAGATCCGATCTCGTTTTTACTCATCTAAGTGGGAACCCAGCCTCCTTAGGGCTTTAGTACCCTCCACTTTTGTGAAGAGTTTCACTGCTTCACCGTTTCTGCCTGTAGCTTCACTTCTTTTTCAGATCAGACCTCACTTCCGTATCCATTGAAATCACCTCTTCTCCCACAAATCACCTCTTGTCGTTTTGTTTGGACCTCCCCTAAAGGCCTCTGCCTTGCCCCCCCCGGCTTTTTGCTGATTTCCCTTTTTCCACCCACCTTGCCTCTGTCTCTTGGCTGTGATCTGCACCCCTTATCTGCAGCTTTATCCTCCAGATCTCTGTCCCCTTTGACCCTAGATCTGTTGAGCTTCCCTTGTGTGTGTTTCCATAGTTTTTCCCTTTCTTTTCAGCATAGTGTTGAGAGACCCACCTTCTTGGGTTAGATAGATGCATACGTAGCTGTTATTTTTCTGTTATTTCAACATTTTATTCTGTTCTCTGTAGGTTTATTTTCAGCTACGCAGCACACTTTTTTGCTCTCAAACAACGGAAAGGGTTTAAAAATTAAAATTAACGCACACCACACACTGACCCTAAGTGAAGAAGCGCCTGGTTTACACCGCCTGGCAAAGACTCTAAAATCAATCGCCACTGCACCTTATCTGCCCTTGACCTTCTTGATTCTGTCCCTTTCTGCCCTTGTCGGTTTCCTTCTTCCTGTCATCATTGCGCCCCCAAGGCGCCTTTCCCGGAGACTTCTTGGCCTTCATCCTCAGTTTCCGGTTGATCGACCTGCTCCGTCCCACCATCGTCGAGCCAGTCCTTCTCTGATTCTTTGGGTTCTCCTTTTCCTTCTGGTTCTCCCCCCTGTCACCTCCACTATGTCTGGTCCAGGGCCTAACACTAGCGGGAATCCCGGCCCTAATGCCGGGACTAATACTAGCAGAACCACCACAGGAACTACCTCGGCTTCACCCGTGCTCCCCTTCTTGGCAGGCCTCAGCCTCCCCGATCTGGACCGGTTGATAAACAACCCTATACATCATGACGCTAGTTGGCCCGCTATGCCGACAAAGCTCCCTTCCGACATCCCAAAGTTTGAAGGTCGTGCTGGAGAAGATCCTTCAAATCATGTTCGATCTTTCCACATGTGGTGTTCATCTACCTCCATTATCGATGACTCTGTTCGTCTTAGACTGTTCCAACGCACGCTTACGGGCGAAGCTTCTAAGTGGTATGTTGACCAGCCCACTTCCTCCCATACCACCTTTGCAACTCTTGCCCGGGCTTTTTTATCTTACTTCCAGCTTCCCCTTCGTTATGACACTGGTATCGAACTTTTGACTTCCTTCAAGCAAACCTCTTCGACCCACCTTTCTACCCATGTCCAGGAATGGCGAAGACGACGGAGCTTATGCCAATCTCCTCCCTTCGAAGACCGTGTCTACATGGACTGGTTCCTTAGATCTCTTTTGTCCCCTATCGGGAAAGATGTCGCATCCCATTTTCCTCAAACCGAAGAAGATGCCCTCCAAATGGCGTTAAAGTATGACCTGATCTATGCTCAGACAAGTTATGATCCTACTGTCCTACCTGATCTTTCCACACCCAATGATGCCCATACACCGGGGGCACCTCATGCCGCCAACAGTATCATTGGACCCATCTCTCATCCATCCGTTCAACCTCACATGAGCTATGGTTTTCCTGGGGGAGGGGGCACTACTTCCTGCACCTCTCCCCCTCCCGGTAGCATGCATCCAGGATACGACATGCCTCATCCTTTTGCCCAAACTCCTACTTACCTCAATGTTGCCCAACCTAACCATTACCCTTATCCACAGCCTAGCGCGCCAACTCCTCCAGCATATGCCCTTTCACCTCCCTTGCCTTCTCAACCCCTGCAACAGTGCTCCCCGCCCCCTCAAGCGCAGGTGGATGCACAGCAGGGATTCATGGCTACCCAACCACCTGACGGACAGGTGGCCACTCCACCTTCCCCTTCTGGTTCCTCCAATTACCATATCCTCATGATGAACTCTGATCCGCCTCTAACCGTCGACCTTAACCTTCAAACTCGGTCTCGCCAGTACCCCAAGCCTCCTGCTCAGTCTGCTCCCGAGCCTCCCTCTTCAGGTTCTGCAGAGCCTCTTTCGACATCCAATGGCCCCTTACACATCCCTCAACCCAAAGTTGAGGTTCAACCAAAGATTCCAAAGGGACCATTACGCCGAAATGCTGCTTCCGGTCGAGCCGCTCAGTCGTATAGCATAGTAGATGATTTGGCGCAGTCCCCTGCTGTCATTTCCACACTAGAACTCCTCCAGTCATGCCCTTCCCAAAAGAAGGCTCTACTATCTGCCGTGGGCGCTGTAGATCCTGCTGACGACCAGATGATTGTTTTCGACGCCACTCAATCGGACCACCCTCCCCTCCCTCCTTCCGTCGCCTTCCAAATCTCAGTCAAAATACGAAACGCCATCGTTTCCCGGTGTATCATTGACGAGGGGGCATCCACCTGCGTGATGTCCGCTTCGGTTTGGAAGCAACTCGGATCCCCGGAGCTGGCCCCTTCCACGATCACCCTTAGAGCGTGGGACGGTCATGCCTCCCAGCCCATTGGCCTGTTTCGTAACTGTCCCATCACCCTCGCCGGTAAGACTGTTTACGTTGACGTCGAAGTCATTGACGCCCCCCTAGACTACAACATTCTATTGGGGCGAAGCTACACCTATGCCATGTCCGTCGTCCCATCCGCGTTTTCCGCAAGATGTCTTTTCCACATAATGGGAAGATAGTCACCATTGACCCGCCTATCTTATCATGAGCCGCCTGCCTCGCACCTCCCCAGACGGACCATCTCTTCGTAGCGAACGAGAAACCGTCGATTCCTTCGACCTGTCTCCTGCCTATAAAGATTCCACCCCGCTGTACTCTACCTTATCTTCCCTCATACGCTTCCTGCCTTGTCGAATGTTTGCATGATGCAATCGTCTCAGGCCACCCGTAAGCGGCCTGCCTCGGCTAGTCCGCAACCTCCTCCCCGCCCTCCGCACCCCGCTCCTAGCCATTCCTCTCAGCCAGCCGGACCTCCTCCTTCTGGCCCTCCCCCTACAGCTGGTATCCCCGAACCTCTTTATCCTCCCGGCTCGGTTCCCCCTGGCCTTAACCATCTCGGAGCCGTACCTCCTGGTCATTACCCTGCTGGACAGGTCCCCTTCTTGGCTCCCCCTCCTGGAGTATATTCCGTCCCCGTCATGGCCACCCTCTCTCTCCCTAACTTGACCTTGGGCATTCCGGTCTGGTACCTTGACCCCCCAGCCGCCACCCCCCTGGGTCACCCCAAACCTTATATGGCTTTGACACCGGGTCAACCGGTCCCCCTCGCTTCCTCCATAGCCACTATGCCCCCAGCACCTCCACAGGACCCTTCTCCTGTTGTGACGGCTCCCGGGAAGAAAGGCAAAGCCCGAAAGGGGGCAACCCATCAAGATCCGGCCCCCCCGACATCCCTTACCCTCCCACGACCACCAAAGCCCGCCATTCGATGCGCTTTGTGTGATGTCGTCGGTCATGCCACTCACATGTGTCCTGAATTTCCCCACCTCAAGCTTCTGGTCAACGAGACATTCCCCGACCCTGATCTCTCAGAAGTCCATGTCACTATCCCCGACTCCCTCCCAAAACTCAAACACTTGCGCACAAACCACCCTTGTGCCTTGTGCGATTTTCACGGCCATTACACCCACCTCTGTCCCCGCCTTGATGAGTACCGTTCCTCCTTGGACTTGTACCGCCAATTCAAGGCCACTTCGATCGGACCAGAGGACATTCACATTCCGCCTCCCGCTTTTAAGCCAACGGAGCCCTCAGTCACCATTTTGTACCTGTCATCATCCATGAGACCATTGGGGAACGTTCCATCTCAATCCTCCCCTGTTGTTTCGCTTGACCTTCCTTCAGCGGTCATCTTGGGCTCAACATCGGTAGATCCGTTATCTACTTACTCTTCGGTCACCCATTGTGACGATGCGCATGTGACCCTCTCTTCTCATGATGATGATTCAGGCCACTTCACCATGTCAGGTGGTTCTTCTTCCACCAGTCACCCCATCTTCTATCACGATGACGACATTATGGAAGAAATTCCCACCCCTGACTTTATCTATTCCCCCTTACATCGAACCCATGCGCTGACACCACATCCACCTTGTGGCCATTACATCAAAACCCAATGTTTGGGTAAGGGGGCACCCACATTTGAGAGACCACGAGACGCCATTCTCCACCACTCTCCTAGTGTATCTGGTCGTGTTGACTCTAGACCCAGTATTCTTCCACATTTAGACGAACCTCTAGAGTCCCATATCACTTCAGATCACTCTCGGGACGATACCCCTTATCGTTCCCTCATCTTACATCAGCAACCCAGTCTCTTAGACATTATTATTGACCAACCTATAGCTTTTCTACGAGAGCATCAGTTCATTATCTCCAAATCCCCCTTTTGGGATAGTGACACCAGGTATGCCAATTCGGAAACTTAAAGTCCATTTGATCCCTATATGCAGTACCAAAAGAGATTGGTAATCCTCCATTTCCTTTCTCAAACTGCATAACCATAACCAGAACAAATGGCACACCACATCATTAAAATGTGTTTAGATTCCCATTTTTCTAGATACATGTTGACATGACCACACCATACTTGGGGGCACCTCTTCCCCCCAACCATAACCCTCCTCACCTCGTTTTTGGAGAGGAGGTTGTCTTACCAATCGAGTGTGAAATTCCTTCTCTACAACTAGCCGTTGAACTTCTCCCTGACACCCCACCGCTAGAACAATGAATTATCATGCTTGAGCGTGCCTCCGAAGACCGCCGTGTTGCCTTGCAAACCATGGAAGCGGCCAAAAAACGCACCAAAGCTCAGTATGACCGAAAAGTCCAACCTCGCACTTTTCGCGAAGGCGACCTTGTTCTAGTATATGACCAGGCCCATGATGTCCTAGGTCATGGGAAGTTTGACTCATTATGGCTAGGCCCTTACATCATTTATAAGGGTTTGTAAGGATAGCCAGCATCTGTTTTTTTCATTTTTTCTACTTCACCAAAATCCAACTCCCAGCCATAAAACAGCACCAAACCCCCCTCATCTCCCAGGTCGCAGTTTTCTGCCATTTTCTGGACCAGGTCGCACTTGTTGCCCTAATACCTGCGTCCTGGGTCGTACTTTTTGCCCCAAAAAGTGCGACCCGGCCATAGAGATGAAGGAGGGGTTGTTTCTGGGGGTTTTGGGCCCTCAACCGCAAATGTAATCCATCAAAATGCAAGAGCAAGGTTAGGCCTCTCGCCTCCAACTGACAGCTCTCGAATCCAACGGTCGGTTTTTCCGCTACGTTCGCCGCAAGATTTAGGGCCTTCTCTCCTCTCCACATTCACCACAGCAACAATAGCAAATGAATGCTTTTGGAGGGAAAACTGCCTCATTAAAAGAGAACCCCTGTTTCTTCTTTCGACTGCTGCGACCACACCGTAGCCCCGTTCGACGAACCGTCAGCACCGCTGGATAGATCTCACCGAGCTCTCAAATGGGTTTTACTTAGTTTTTGGTGATTTGATACTTCACCCGGACACATCTTTTCCACGAAGGGTCACTTCACCACTCCTTAAAATCGAATTTCCTCACTTACGACACTTGTACTTGGGGCACCACATCGCCCCCTTACTTGTCCATGTTCGTGTTGATTTTCGTCATGAGTGCCCACTTTGTACTCATGTTTCTATGACCCCCCATTGGGGCCTTTACTGTGTGGCAGCACCCTATAGTCGTCCTTGTTTAGAGCATCCAAGTCGAGTCATCGTTGCATTCATGGAGTCTATCCTGCGTCCTTTTGCACCCCACTATAGCCCTCCATCCTTCTTTGCTTGGTTCCTCCCTTGTGTCGCATATCATGACCTTCAGTCCCACTGTCCCCTATCCCTTTCGATATTGTGTCAGTCGCTGCCATGTCATTCATGCCCTTTATGCTCTAACAAGGGAAGTCGTCCATTCGCCACTCCATCCTCCCCCTTTCCACTTTCATCATTGGTATCAGTCTGTCTGTCGCTCTATTATTCTTCTCTCGTGCCTTAGTTGAGGGTCTCTTATTGCCTCACCTACAGCGGACCTCCTTCTGTCGACACCAGCGCATTTATTCCAGAAGCAAGGTCTAGAGGGCGGTGTACCTTGGTTCCAGCTTCCACTCTTGTTCGGTGCCTCGGATCAGGCAGGGGGATCTCTCACTTCCCTTTGACTTGATTACTTCTCCAGCTCCTTTCAGCATGATCGAGATGAGTATACTGGACAGTCCAGTGACCCAGCAGCAGCTCTTGATGATTCCCAGGCGTGTGTGAGATGTCTCAGCCCTCATGAGGGGGTGGCCCTGCAGGTAGCCCCCCACATGCCCGGATGACCTCTTCATTGCAGCCTTTGATGCCGCTCCAGATTTTGATGATGTTGGCCTTAGCCACCTGCAGCACCTCTATGATTTGCATGTATCAGTCAGATTTTGTGAGCCCTTCCCCATTTACAAGGGGCATTTGGGTTGTATTTATCTCATGTACTCAGATATTATTGTACTAGTCCTGGCTGTTATCCCAGGCACAGCATGTATGTGAGATTCTTCATTGTATTTTTATCTGGCTCTTGATTATGCCAGCTGTACTCTATGGTTCGGTCCCTTGTTCACTGGACACACTATTCTTTTGTACTTTGTCACGGCGGGCATAGGTATGCCTCCCCCGCCGCCTTCAGCACAGGTACCCTCTCATAAAAGAGACTTGTTGCACCTGCGAGTCTCGTCTCCTTAGGGTCTAGTCCTTCAGCACACTATCTACCTCACATTTCTCTCTCTGACATCCCTTTTTGTTGTCTAGTGATTGTATTCTTACAACGTACTTCGGTCATACGATTTGCTCCTGACACTCGCACGCTGGGGGGCAATCTGTTACACCATTTTTTGGTCATCTCACCTTTTATTATTAGATGGACCCAAGTACACCATGTAAGACCTGTTTTACCCCAAGTAAAACTGCTTTCACTATGTTAATTAAGGAAACCCCAAAAGGAATAATTAATTAAACCACAATTTAATTATTATTCCCAGTCATGTTTAACCCAAAAACAAAGAAATTAATGAGATACACCCATAGTTATCTTATTATTTTCTAGGAATAATTATTTAAATAGTATTCCTTGTTAAATATGACCAAATCAACCACTATTAATTAAATAAATCATTATTTATTTGATTATATCTCAACCACTTCCTTAAAAGGATAAATAAATCATTTATTTATTTATTCTTCACTAATCAAGGGATTTTGACCCAAGCCAAAGTCCCTTTCCCTCCAACAAATAATAATAAAATATTCCATAGAGGTGGATCTAGATTTGGTTAACATTATTTTAATCATGCACCAAGATCTAGAATGACCCAATATTTTGTTATAAATAGGAGGGTTTTTCCCTTCATTCTTCACCTTTCCTCCCAGGTGCCCTGTAATATAAAAATTCATTCAAAAATCGTGTTCTTGTCTTGTCCGTTGGATGCATGGAGCAAACTCTTTACTTTACTGCTTAATGTCTTTCCATTTATAGATCTGTTTGTTGCAGCACTTTAACTACTAATTGCAGATCTGAAGATGTTTTGCAGCCATTATTGTTGTTAGGGCTATTAGTTATGCGTAGCTAAAGTGGTTCTTTTTCGTACGCTTCGACGAAGAATTCATACTAACAAGAATAGATAAGTGTATTTCTATATTATTAATGAATTGTAAATGTAATTTAATGCTTCATGTTTATATATGATCTCAATTTACAGAGTATGTGTGCATTTGTAGTATGAGAATAGTGGTATTATTATATGAATATGCATGATCAATGTAATGAATATCTAACATGGCTTACCTAATTGTTGATCTACATTCCTTCGTGAGTATGAATGTTTTATAGAATGAGAGCCTTTCCTCTATGTTAAATGAGAATATTATGTGTTTCACATCTAATGAATTAGAATTCAGCTTTGGTTGTGCTGACTATGAAATGTTTATATTATTTCTAGTAATGAATTATGAATATGTGTAATGCGTGGAGTGTCACATAACTGAAAGGAATGATAGGAAGCGGTATTATTTATTGAAAAATTTTGGGTTAAAAATCCCTATTTTTCATGAGTTCAAACCAATTCATAAAGAACCTGAATCAATTTTTATCAAGAGAAATTTAGGAACTATGCTCTTGTTGATATCTCTTCTTGATAGGGAAAGAAGTTAACCTCCTAGGGCCTATTTTCAGGTTCCATTTGTGTTTTTATAAAGGCATTACTCCTCTTTTTACACATTCGGAATCCTAATTTTTTAGGGATATCTAGTGAAGTCCAATAACATTTACAAAGGAAACTAATTTAAGAATTTACTTGTGAATTCATACTTATAATTCAAAGTATTAACCACTCAAGATCCTCACTCAATATTAAGATTTTTATAGTAATGTATAGATTAAAATAAATTAAAAATGAAGTCACATAATATTATTAAAGCTGTAAAATAATAATAATAATAATAATTAATGTTAAAAGAGAAAATTAACTTATTGTAAGATCCCCTTTTCTAATCCCCCAAGTTTTCTAATGTAATTAAGCATAGTAATGTTGGAGAGCCGTCATGACTACATTTCCAAACTGTTTAATGTAAGTAATTTTCTTATTTAATTATAAACTATTGAATATGAATATGAGAACATGCCTATACAGATCCCGATGTCTATAAGGATAGCTTTCTTAGGAACCCTGCGAGGGAGATTGGGAAGTTTTCCATTGGTCCTTAAATTTAATGTTCAAACCCCTTGATGTGTCGACAAAGTTACCAATTGCCCATGTGCTTATGAGGAATGTAGAAAGAGGTACGAGAGTATCCTAAACCTGGATTTCATACCTCATAGTAGCTAGGTCTACTTTGTGTCATGAAATGGAAACCCTTGAACCCTTATGCAAAGATAAAAGCCTAGGGGGAAGAATGGGATAAGAGAGAGTTTTTCTTGGAGGCTAAAGAGTATTGGCAATGATGGAGAGATATACTCAAATTGGTTGTGTGACCCTAATGTAGAAATTTATAGGGTAAGTTCCTTAGATCAAACACCAAAGGTCAGCACTCACAAACAGATCACAGATCAGTACACTAGTATTTGACGTGGTTAAAATCCTCAAAGAGGGAAACAGTCCACGACCTGAGCCAACACGACCACTTTAGGAAATTTATAAAAATAAAAAAAGAAAATTTACATAAGCTTCTCTCATAAATAGTCACTGGACAAATGACCCTCCATGCTCTTTAAATAGAGATCATGGAACGATTGAGTGTTAAGCCATGGATCAAGTTTCAATAATATCGAGGAGAGAATGAACTCTCATATCACTACATATCATGACCATCATATTATAAGTTACAAAAGTACATAGTAAAGAAACACACTTTAGCTAACTCTACGCTAGACCAAGTTATACTTAACTATTTCCAATGTGTCAGAATATCCTAACATCCCCCCTTAAGAACAACTTGGATAGGATTGAAGGATTTAAAAAGGTGACACAATAGGAGAAGGAAGGAGGCATTAGATTCTAGCCCCCCATAATGATAACTTTCCTGAACTCCAAGCATAGATCAAATTTTAGTAAACTTCCCTTCTGTGAGAGCCTTTGTAAAGATATCAACAAATTGATCATTGGTTGAACAATACTATATTTCAAGAACACGATCATGAATAAGCTTTCTGATGAAGTGTGTGTGTAGCTCAATGTGTTTCATGCGCTGATGTTGAACTGGATCTTTGCATAGCGGAATGACACTTTGATTATCACACCAAAGTGTAGTTGGATGTTGCTGATGAAGAACAAATTTAGATAGGATCTGACGAAGCCACAGGGCTTCCTTGCTGGCCTCAACAATACCATGATACTCTGCTTATACCTAAGAAAGAGATACGACACTTTGTTTCATGCAATACCATGTAATGGGTATTGAACCAAGAGTGAATACATAACCTGCAGTAGACTTTCGATCATCAGGGTCACCAGCCCAATTAGAATCAGTGAAACCAATCAACAATGGAGATGCTTTTACATTGTAATAAATACTAAACTGTACTATACCTCAAATATAACGAAGTATTCTTTTAGCTGATTTCCAATTACTTTCATGAGGTTTGTGCATAAATTGAGCAACAAGACCAATAGAAAAGGATGTCGGGATGGGTATGGGTTAGATACATACGTTTACCAACAAGTTGATGGTATAAGGTAGCATCAACTTCAGGGGAAGTACAAGTGATTGGAAGCTTGAATCCAAACTAAAAGGGAGAAGGGGCCGACTTACAGTCTTCCATGTGAAAGTAGCATAGAAGATCACAAGAATACTTGGATTGAGAAAGGATAATACCTTCTTTGGATTGCAAGACTTGAAGGCAAAGGAAATAATGCAAGTGTCCCAAGTCTATCATTTCAAACTTCTTTTTGAGGCTATCCTTCACATGGTTTATACGGTTGGGATCACTACCAGTAAGGATAAGATCATCAACATGAAGAACAAGGATGATTAAGGACTTACCCACTTTCTTAGTGTAGACAGTGTTGTCGGAATGACATCTATAAAAGCCATTATCTAAAAGAAAAATATCCATCTTGGCATACCAATCCTGAGGGGCTTGTTTTAGACCTTAGAGAGACTTCCTAAGGCGACAAACATGGCTAGAGTCATTTTGGATAAAGCCAGGGGATTGTTCCATGTAGATTTCTTCATGCAATTCCCCATGTAGGAAGGTAGATTTAACATCCATCTGATGGACTTCCAATTTAAAGGAGGCAACAAGGGAAATAGCAAGGTGGATATAATTCATTTTGGCAACAGGGGAGAAGGTTTTAGTATAGTCAATGCCTTCAACTTGTGAAAATCCTTTAGCAACAAGACGAGCTTTATCTTTATCCACTTTTCCAACTGGTCCAAACTTTGTTCTATAAACCCATTTGCATCTGACAAGTTTTATTCCCTTTGGAAGAGGAATAATATTCCAAGTATCGTTTGCCAATAAGGAACGATATTCTTCATTCAAAGCTGCATCCCAATCTATATGACTTTATGCTTCTTCAAAGGTATCTGGATCATGATTTTCTGGAACTTGAGCCAATAAGGAAGAGGCTCTATCGAATTGAGAATGTGTACGACGTTGATATGTAGTGCCACATAAAAGAGCACATGTTGCAACCTGATTAAAGCAGACCCATTTTGGAGGCTATGGAGCTGAAGGAAGATCCTAAGGAGGTGGAGGAGGATTTCCATCCTTGTTGTCATCATCTGAAGTAGAAGGAATGCTGTCAGAAGTAGAAGATGTTTAAATTTGCAACAAGAAACAGTGAAATTGGCATCCAGAAATAAAATCCAGAAAATGGCACCCATAAATGGCTACTTCGTGAGGCTTTTGATTTAATTTTTCCTTAATGAAATTGAAAGAAATTGTAATTTCATCTCATAACAACTTGTATAAGTTAACTAAGTCAGAAATACTAAGTTATCTCAAGAATTTCGAGTTTAGGGTCAAAGGTAAGGCATCTAGAGTAATTCTATTATTTTCAGGGTCTAATTGTAGTTAATGCATTATTTTAATGCATGTGTAATCAGTTAACGCAAATTAATTGAGTTAAAATCAGTTTAACTAGTTCTAACTGAGTGGTGAGCTAGTGAGATGTCAAGTGAATTAAATTAGATTTAATTCAGAAGTAGTGATATATCAAGTAACTGATGGTTTGCTATTATTAGCTGCATGCATGCCAAATCTGATGAATACCCAGTTGAGACAATGGTTAAAGGGAAGTAAAATATTATTTGTATTATTAGCAAACTGCTCGGGTGCAATTATAAAGATAGAGGAAGGCTCATGATGGATTGTGTAGTCAAGGAAGGTTTATTATCTTATCTGATAGGGATTAAATGCCTAGTGATTGCATGAGCAAGGCAAGGCTAAGCAGGGGCTCAGAATTGGCTAAGTGTTGGTCAAACTTTCCTGAGAATTGCTAGTCAATTTTGAGCAAGATAAGGGTGAGATGATAGGTACAGTACAGGATTTTCTCGGTGTGAGAAAGCATTGTATTGTTTCAAGATTATTTATCTATGTACAATATATGATAGAGGGCTTTTGAGCAAGTGCTTTCCCTAAGAACATATTGTGTTGTGTGACTAATAATTTCTTTCTCTTACTTGCATGTGATTGAGCGATTGTGTTTTATATTCCGCAAATATAGTAGAAGGATTCAGTATCTTATTTTAGTAAATTACATGATCAAATTGAATCCATTGGTACAGATTTTCTATATAATTTTTACATGGTATCAAATCCATGTTAGAGATTTTCTACATGGTATCAGAGTGCAAAGAATCATAATAGTGGATAAGAAATTGATTTTTTCCTAAGTAGTTTCAAATTTGAAAATTTATTCTTCAGGGTCCAACAGAAAATCAAGATGTCTTTCAATGGCTTGAGACTCGAATATGGAATCAAGGGAAATTTTAATTATATTGAATGGAAGGACAGGATGGAGGCAGTGTTGGATGACAACGGGATGAAGGAATTCATAGATACTGGTATTCCCAAGCCCGCAGTAGCAGATGCCCAACTTCTTGATGCATGGCAGAAAAAGGTAGAAAAGGCGAGAAGGATATTGTTAGAGAGAGTTCGAGGTCATATTGTCTCGAGTCTCCATGGGAAGGTGACTCAATATTCTATGTCGAAGGCCTTGATAGTTCTATTTCAGAACAACAATGACCAATAGAAGTTGGCGTTGAAGGACAAGCTCTGAAAGATCAAGAAGGAGGAGGGCGAGATGGTACCAACATACTTGGCGAAGTTCACTCAATGTCGAGATGAACTTGGAAGTGTTGATGTCACTGTAGGCGATGATGACTTTGTGAGCCTAGCACTTCTAGGCCTTCCCAAGAGCTGGCATAGTTACTAGGACTATGTGAATGGGAGGGAGAAGTTACCAGACTGGGAGCGTTTGTGGTCTGACTTGGTAATAGAAGACATAAGGTGGAGCACCAGAGATAGGACCTCCAGCACCAACAAAGAATAATATTGTGCATTAGTGGGAAAAGGAAAGAAATCCAAGGGAAATAAGTCCCAAGGCGAACAGTGAAAGAGACACTTGTCCAAGGTCAGATGTTTTCACTGTCATGAGCATGGACACTATGCTTCGAATTATCCAGAAAAGAAGGCAAGAAAGAAGGAGCCCGCACTTGCAACCAGTGAAGCATTGGCTTCACAGTTTGAGCTTGATTTTACTCTCATTGCATGCATGGCCAACACTGTAATGGGATGCATGTGGTATCTAGACAGAGGTGCCTTGTTCCATATGACAGGGAATAGAGATATATTCAGTGAATTGGAGGAGAAGGACCTCCAGTAGAACATAGAGTTTAGATATGATGGGAGTTATAGAGTGACCGACATAGTTACATTTACCTTTCAGAGGGAGTCTGACTCCCCTCTCAGACTAGCAGATTTTTTTTATGTTCCAATCCTAAGGAAGAATCTTGTCTTCGTAACAGTATTGGAAGATTGTGGTTATGAGGTGATGTTTAGAAAAGGAAAATTTTTCCTTAAACACATAGCCACAAGATAGGTGAAGAAGATTAGTTCAAGAGTCAAGAACCTGTATTCTCTCAAGGTTGAGGATGCATACAAAGATTTTTAGAGCAAACTAGTGGTTAAGAGGGAGAAATTGTCTCTCAACATGCAGCCTCAGAAGCAATCTCAAAAGGTTGTGGAGCAGCCATAATTGGAGAAGTGGAGAGGAGACCGAGTAGAAGAGTCCACTCAAGTAGAGACCTCCAGGAGGGGGAAATTTCAAGCCAGAAAGGAAGAGGGAGTACATGCATCTATACCTCCAGGTGTGAGGTTGGTCGATGTGCAAATATAATCCCAAGAATAAATTTGGGCAGGGCCCATTAAGATGTTGTGTCTCATGGATCGAACCTAGCTACGATGAGCCCACAGTGCAGTAGTAGCAGGAAGGATCAGTAGATTGATGCAATGAGATGTCAGGAAGACAAAAATCAGAGTGACAGATGTCAGATACTGGAGCTCAGATCAGTGTTGGCAACAGTACAGAGGGCACAGAGCATGAGTGGGCCTAATGGTTAAGAGCATGTGTTTCCTCCTAAGAGGTCACATGAACAAAACCAAAGGGGGTTAGAGTATGTGTGCCTTCATAGACTTAGCAGTCAAATCACCACATGGAGATGGGTCCCTTGTCCCACAAACTAGGGGATCTCATACACCAATTTGGTGTCTGGCTTGGTCGTGTCCTTAAAATTGGATAATTGGAGAGATGCAAATGTCAGCAGCACTGCAAAGAGTCCAGTAGACAGGTGCAGTAGCTAGCAATAGTAAGAATAATCTGATGACATATGCATTATACTTATTCAGTTGTCCATAGGCTATTCAGTTTCCAGAGAGTTTCATGTCCAAACAACAATAGGGTAGTGTTGCATGTGGAACATTCCAAAGCTATCGAATCAGGATAGATTGATTCCTTTATTGTTGAGAGGGAGTGTTGAAATTTGCAACAAGAAATAGTCAAATTGGCATCCAGAAATAAAATCCAGAAAATGGCACCCATAAATGGCTACCATGTGAGGTTTTTTACTTAATTTTCCCTAAATTAAATTGAAAGAATATTGTAATTTCATCTCATAACAACTTGTATTCATTAACTAAGTCAGAAAGACTGAGTTAGCTCAAGAATTTCGAGTTGAGGGTCAAAGGTGAGGCATGTAGAGTGATTCTATTAATTTTAGGGTCTAATTGCAGTTAATGCATTAGTTTAGTGCATGTGTAATCATTCAACTCAAATTAATTGAGTTAAAATTAGTTTAACTAGTTCTAACTGAGTGATGAGCTAATGAAAGGTCAAGTGAATTAAATTAGATTTAATTCACAAGTAGTGATATATCAAGTAACTGATGATTTTCTATTATTAGTTGCATGCATGTCAAATCTGAGGAAGACCCAGTTGAGACAAAGGTTAAAGGGAAGTAAACTATCAGTTGTATTATGAGCGAACTGCCCGGGCGCAATTATAAAGTCAAAGGAAGACTCATGATGGATTGCGTGGTCAAGGAAGGTTGATTATCCTATTTAATAGGGATTAATTTCCTAGGTATTGTGTGAGAAAGGCTGGGCTAAGCAGGGGCTCAAAATTGGTTAATTGTTGGTCAATTTTGCCTGAGAATTGCTAGTCAATTTTGAGCAGGATCGGATCAGGGTGAGACGATTAGTAGAGTGTGTTAGGGTCCTATAATAATTGGATTCATAATTTTTTAATTGACTTTGATTAGTCTTGTAATATGTATTTTCTAATTGGCAGATTTGCTACCCAGGAAATCTTCCAAAAAATGAAAGTTTTAAAGCTGCATGGTTCTCCTTGTCGAAATTCATATGCTGGCAATTCTGGCTTGAGTGTAACAGAAGAGTTTTTAGGGATGAAAAATTAAATCCTCAGTTTATCACCATCAAAGTCAAAAGCCTCTGGAAAGAATATTTGGGTGAGCCCTTATCGGAAGTGAACTTAAATCAAAATGATTTAGATTGGGGTGCCTCGTTGGGTCTACAATTCTCTGGCGAAACAAGGCAGCACAAGAACATAAAAGAGTGGCAATTCAGAGGGAAGGAGCATGAACTTTCAGATTTTCTCTCCAGACAAGCCAGATTCTGTTTATTCTTCGATGGGGCAGCGAAAGGCAATCCTTGTTTGGCTGGGGCAGGAGGAATTATTAAGAACAAGGAGGGCATAACTGTGATCAAGTATGCTTGGGGTCTTGGGCATTCCACCAACATCCAAGCTAAAGCCTTGGCACTTCTGCAAGGTCTTAAGCAAGCAAAGGCCATCGATACTTCAGATTTAAGTGTTATAGGAGATTCTCAGTCTATCATCAAAGTTTTATTGGAGGACTCCTCTCCTGCATATCTTAGATTGGCTAGAGTGATCTTAAGAATTAGAAACATGGTGAAATATTTTCGAACTGCAAGCTTCCTCCATGTATTGAGAGAAAACAATAAAGATTCAGATTTGGAAGCCAACAGGGCGGTGTCCCTTCCAGAAGGCTCCCTTCTGGTAGACGAAACTGAGGAGTCGGACTCTATTCCATAAATCTGCAATGTTTTTCTGCATCATTTTGCAACAGTTTGTGTGTTTATATAAGCTAGGAAAAATAACGAAGATAGACTCTCTAGCCTCGTGTAAAAATTGTGGATTCCCAAAACTTGGGGCCTACGATCAAACCGTGGAAGAAAGACTAAGGGCTAGGCCCGGTATATTGTAACCGGTGAAGGCATTTGGCCACTCTCTAATATAAACTCATACCCGTTCTTGTTAAAAAAAAAAAAAAAAATGTACATACTTTGCTTTCTGCAAATTGTTTTCCCATCTTAGAAAAATAAAATAAAAAATGTAAAGAGGGTAAAATTCCTAAAAGAAAAATCAAAGGAGTTGAAAAGAAAAAATATCAAAAAGAATAGAAAAAATGAACCCCAAACAAAAAAAAGAATTGAGAATAAGACATGAAAGCGATGCAAGTCTAAATTCCACTACTGTTACTTTTTACTACAAAATAAATGATTATGTGCAGCTTTTTCAGAATGCCATAATCCATGATTAGTCAAATAGCTTAATCTTGAATTTTTTATACTTTAAATTTCATGCTGATAGATAGAAAATAAAAATCTTGCCAAACAGTTTAATCTTGACAGATTAGTAGTTAGGCAGAGAATAAATAAGGAGCTCAACAACTTAATCTAAGTCCTTGGAAGCAATAAGGATAAAATTAGTTAGTTTTCTGTTTTAAAAGAAAAATGAACAACGGTTTGCAAGCTCAAATGCACCTAGGTAAATGAAGAAAAAATGTAAGGGTAACGTAAGGGTAGGCAGAAGTAGTTTTTACAATCATGGATAATCAGAACTTGGTCAATTCATTTACTAACTTCTTTCAAAATAGTCATCTCCCTTGTAAAAATACTTCATCCCCTACATTTTGACGATTTCCCCTTCATTTTCCTTTTTCCCATTATCATTCAGTTTCACTCACAAAAACCCATTTTCGTAGGTGTAAAACTCATTATACTTAAGAAAAATAAAATCCTATGACTAATTCCCCTTTTACCCCAAATATACCCGAAAACCCATTAAAAAAATTTATCCTAAGTTTAAATATAAAGATATTATATTGGGACTCTTAAACAATTATCCCTTTATTATGTTTTAAATTACACTTAGCTTATTTTTTATTAGCACAATAACTTATATATTAGCTCCTTATTAAACCTTTATATCCCGTATTATATTTAATTTGTTTTAATATTATCCCAAACCCATATTTTAATTTAACCTATGGTTTATTATTCCCCACGTGATTATTATCCCCGCTTCCCATAGGTTAAAATTATCCCATGTGTATTAAACCTACCCAATGCTAAACATTACACTTTTACATATTCCATTCGTTATGTATAACCTTAGCCCACCTATCATATTTCATATATAAACTATATATTAAAACTATGTTTTAATATATAATACACACCTGCCATATAAATTATCCTGGGCCCCACGCCCATTACCCTGTAGCTTCATTGTTAAATGTCGACCATTCGCTCCATTTCGTCAGATCTTACGGTGAAAATCTCCCATCGCAAATTAAATTGTGCGATCAATAACCAAATTGAAAATTGCGATAAAGGTTGTTTTGAACCTTTATCTCTCCTCCACGCATTGCAGTTTTGTTGGATCGCATCGATTCAACGAAAACCATTTACAACCTTTCATTGTTGCGAAAACCACTGGAGGTAATATCCTCCCACACACCTAAACCATCTGTAATTTGAAATGACTAGTAGTTAATGCATTCACTATTCACTAAAACTTCTTATAAACGCCCAAAATGGATTCATTTCAAACCTCTGTTACCGTTTTCTACGCTTAAAACCTCTCCAAAACGAGAAAAATACGTTGTCGCCTCTGTTTTACCTCAAAAAACAACAGAATTCATCGGAATGAATTGCTACAATCGCTGAGAAGCCTCCAGATTGCATATAAAGACTAGAAGAATCTTTTGAAAGCTTTCAAAACCCTAGCAAACCCTTCTCCACAGCGAATTTCTGAATTTTTACAGGTATTCTTCAGAAAAAGAGACCTATCCATCAAATCTGAAAGAAATATACTATTAATTGAATCCTTAGAAGCTTGTATGCCTAAAGACTTCCCCTATACCTCTTTAAATCTTTAGATATACAAACCCTGAACATTTCCACAGTTTCTGAAGTTGTAACCTATTTTAAAAGAAAAATCTGATTAATTTTAAACATATGCAGACTTAAAAAATCCTTCTTAGACATCCAAAACCTTTTTCATAGTACTCAGAAGCCCTTTTTTACAAAATTTTATGTTTTAGGATTGTTCTCCCATGGAAAGTCTACTTTAAACCCTTGATATCCTCTCTTAAAGCTATAAGGTCAAGAAAATTGCACTATTTGATACAGAATTGCCAATTTTAGTCAGAGTAATCAGAAGTAATCTTTTGCAATCTAAAATAGAACCTCTGTTATATTTAAATTCCTTCTGTAAACAGTTTAATCTTACAAAAATGTGTCACAGACCTAAAAATCAGAGTTTTAAAGATCAAGAGTGTTAAATTGATAAAACAAACCTATCAATGGCATCCAAAAACACAATTGTAATCAACCCTCTACAACCTCTTGTTGTAGATCTAGAACATACTCCCTTGGCAGATATAGATTTCAAAATCACGATCCTGTGACTAATTTTAACCTTCTTGAGCTCCACTATTGGAGCCAAGAGAAATCCTTGGACCAAGTAGATGATGTGCTTATTTGGGAATCAAATTTGCCTAAGTATCTTGTTCCTCACACCCATCAATGCCCAGAAGCCATCAGATTATGCCAATCTCATTATTCTCTAGATCAAAGAGCCATTGTCAATTATGAAAAAGAAGTATTGTTTACCATGACAACTGAATCTATCAACCAGATGCTTCAGTTGCAGCCTGATCCTAATGCAGTTCCTTTATCTATTGAAGCCCTCACAAAGTTCTATTTAGAGTTGGATTTTCCTAAAAGATTCCAAAATTTTCAAACCTTCATGCCTTCCTATGTGGAAATACCTAAGGTCAACCCTCCATATTCCTCTTCTAAATTCCCAGAAGGAACCAGACACATTATTTTCCATGATGTCTTTTATACTTGTATATTTCACATATGAACATATTGAGGCATCAATACTTGGTTTCCTGTCCATTTTTGTACCTGGCTAGCCCCCTGCAGTTATCTACAATTTTTCCCAGTATACTGCTGATAGCATCCATGAAATTTTTTTTAAATTACCTATTGAAGGTGTCTTTAGGTATACTTCATTTCTTTTCCACATGTTCCTTTACTTTCAGTCAAACAAGTTTCCTATAACTCTTCAAAAGATGGATGTAGAAGGAAACCCACAGTCTATTATATTCTGGACTTCTTTGATCAGAAAGGAGTCAACTGAGTTTACTTATGTAGAGTCTACAGATTGTTTTATCCATCCATTGGTAAATCTACTAAATAACAGTGTTCAACCCAAAATCAGCAATGAGATCAAGAAGGTTTTACAGTTGTTTGAACAGAGCAGAACAGGTGATTGGTATTTATACCAAAATCACACTGAAATTAGAGTTTATGGGACAACCCTCATTCCTTACAAGTTTCCAAAATATTTACCTATGAGGTTGTTTGCTTTAGAGTATATAAGACATATTTTCAACTCAGATTCTGTAAATTTCTTGGCCGCAAAGAAGAAAACCAAATTTAAATTGAAGAATCAAGTGGGTCCATTCATATGTAATAACAGAGAAGGAGGTGTAGAGGCAGAAAAGCAGCTGTTAGAATACAAATTCAACAAAAGTTTTCTTTGGTATTATGATCCCTATGGTATAATCAACAAAATGAGAGTTAAATGTAAGTTGACTCCATACATTCATGAGAAGAAGCCTGATATTGAGAAATTTTCAAACTAAATAGAATGGTTAGAAAATACACTAGTAGAAGCTAATAAGAAAAGTGATACTAGTCACATTTTGTAGACTTCAGCTCAGGAAGACAGAAGCATGAAAAGAAATAGGAAAGAAGGCTCTTACACTGCTGAAACTACCACAGAAACAAAGTTCAAACTCAGGTACAACAAGAAGCCTAAGATTAATCCAGCAGATAAATATAAAGAGACATTTGAGGTTATAGACATAAAGATTCCAGAAAAGGACACTATGCCTCTCACAGTGATTGAAAATGAACAACAACCTACCACTTCTAATACACAGTTGATCCAAAAACAACATAGTATAGAAGTGTCATCATCAAAGCAGGAAGAGGATAAACATATGGACATCAAGGAAAGGTATAAAGAGATTAAAGCTAAAAATGAGGAAATAAAAAAATGAAATTTATTCCCAATACTTAAAGCAGACTCCTGGCATACAAAACAGACTGCTTTCAGCGTTTGATTGCAAAAACAAGAAACTGCTAACGATAGTGCTCCATCCAACAGTGCCAACTCCTAAAACAACATCTGATTATAAAAAGGTTGATTTTGAAGTTCCAGTTCAGGACATTCATCCCCTGGACCAAATTGAATTCCGTAAATAGAGTTCAGAGATGCTTTATTCCACAATGACTACAAAAGTAATGAGTGCTCAAAAACTTCAAAATACTTTGATAAATGTAAGAGATCAGCTCAAAGTTGAGAAATTTTCTCCATATGCTAAGGATAGCAGAATCAAATCCTTGGAGGAGTTGATTGAGGTGGGTTATGATCCTAATAATGTAAATGTTGCAGAAGAACTAATAAAAAAGAAGAATGTTGTTATTGTTGCACTCAGAAAAAAGTTGAAATTACCTCCTACAGAGCATCCACAGGCCAAGGAGATTTTACAGGAATCTAATCAAAAGGATGAGATGATGAGTCTCATATTGCAGTTGACAGCCCAAATTAAAGAGATGGAGATTGAGATGGACAAATTGGTCCAAGAAAAAGAAGCCACCAAAGCACAAGAAGTCGTTGCTACTGTAATTCCTATGGTTGCAACAGCAGTGCCATCTACTCTAGCAAAAGAATTAGCTCCAAAGCTTCCATTGGAAATAACAGTGCCAATAACTTCATCAACAACTTCTACCACTGAATCTTCCACTTCAGCAGTCCAATAATCAGATGAAGCTAGTAAATTAGTAAAGGCAATGCAGGACATGTCAATACAAACCAATGAAATAAACAGGTTAAAGGAACAGATTAAAAATCTAGAAGATGTGAAAAATCTTGCACATATTAATGGCAAGACTCAAGAGCAAAAGACTAAAAGGTTGAGTGAACAACTCAAGAAGTTGGAAACAAAGTTGACTTTGAAAGAACCCATGGCACATATAAAAAACTAATTATGGTCCAATATCATTGAGGCAGTTAATGATACTTGTCCATCTATACAGGTGATTTATGAATAGAAGGGTTTACTAAAAGAAACAAAAGAATAAATACAAAAGACCAAAGAGGAGTTAGGTACAAAACCTGAAGAGGCATTGGAAATTATCAAATTCCTCAATTCCAAAAATAAAAAAGAATTGGATGAAATTGGAATAACAGACAGAACAGAAACCATACTTTAGGTAAGAAAGGTAATTTCAAGAAGAACTTGATGAAACAATTAGAAGAAAAGTGCCAAAACATGGATATGACAATTACAAGATTCATGGTAAAATTTGATATTTGAGGAAAAAAGGCCTTCCAAATCTTTTGGTAATCAATGACAAATTGAGGAAACAGGAAGATTATAACAAAAATATAAGGGAATTTTATAAAGAACGAGTAAATAAATTAGATTGGCAGGGAATACCAATACGGAAATTTTTGCACAAGAGTATTGAAAATCTATTTTACTTGCAGCATGAAGTAAAACACCTTTTTGTGATCAAACCAACATTTTCAAAATACACTAAAGCTGATGAAAAATTCAGAAGGCTAAAGAATATCAAAGTGCCAGAAGCTGAATTCTGGGAGAAGTTAACAGATTTACTGTAAAATCAAATTACAGTGAAGACAGAGAATGAAAGGTAAAAAATAGAGTTGTTGTTTTTACATCAGCAGTACACAGTTTTCAACAGTAAAAAAGTTTTTCAGCAATCAAAGTGTATCAGTTAAAAAGTGTATCAGATAAAAGATGAATATCAAAACAGATTGAAGATAACACTGCCAGCATGAGGGACACCTCAGTTGTTCAGCTGCAACCCAAATCCAAACAACAAGCTATTTAATTTGAATAAATAAGACAGTTATCAATTAGTTAGGCAATTTTCACTATCTTCTTGCATGAAGATATTTTATTTTCCAACAAAAATTCCTAAGATTATTCTAAGATATTTTGTACTAGTTTTTGTATAAATACTTCATCATTTGAAGTATTGAGGTTGGATTAATGGTTGAACATTTCTATAGTTCTAATATTCTGAACCTAAGGGTTTTTGATATCAAGTTCAAGTCAGTAGACTGGATCACAGGAAATTAAGCATCATATTACAGGATTGATGTGTTGGTCCACTGCAGTGAAGCATTTCACTTGTCATTTTGTCAAATTTTCTTATGTTTTACATCCATTCATAAATGTGTTCTAAATTTTAATGTGATATCAGGAATTGTTATTTTAGAATTTGTTAAAAGCACTCTGTTATTGACTGATTTTCATTTAAATGTTTTCTACTGATATCTAGACCAGAGAACCCTTAATTGCCCCCTAATTTCAATTGACCACTGTCTTTTCACTCCTTATCCGGATATAAGAACCCTTAATTTCTCTTTATCCCGATTAAAACCATTTCACCATCAACCTTTGAAGATATGGAGTGACTCTGCTATCTTGCCCTGTGAAAATTTACCTTGAGACCTTGATCCTGATCTGATTGCTTGACACATTGACTCCATCTTCCCAATGGAAAAACAGATCTATAGCTATCGATCTGAGTAAGTAATTTCCCCACCAAACCAAATCAAAACCCCAAAACCAATTTTCCCTATATAACTAGCCTAAAATCAAATATAAACAACAAAGTTAAATCTTATAGAGAGAGCCTTCTCTGAGCATTAGGAAGGCTAGATCCTAAAGCTTAAAATTAGGTTTGTGGTTACCTCTGATATTCTTTCAACTATAATAAAAAATCTCACAACTTCGAAAATTATTAGAGTGATAACAGAGTGCAGAATTTTCTCGGTGTGAGAAATCATTGTACTGTTTCAATATTTTTTGACTATGTACAATATATGATAGAGGGGTTTAGAGCAAGTGTTTTCCCCAAGAACATCTTATGTTGTGTGATTGATAGTTTCTTTCTCTTACTTGCATGTGATTGAGCGATAATGTTTTATATTATGCAAATATAGTAGAAGGATTCAATATCTTTTTTTAGTACATTACATGACCGGATTGAATCCATTGGTATAGAGTTTCTATATAATTTATACACTGTATTAGAGTTTTGTTCGATATTTTCTACATGGTATCAGAGCGTCGGGAATCATAATAGTGGAGAAGAAATTGAGTTTTCTTGAGCAGTTTCAAATTTGCAGATTTATTCTTCAGGGTCCAATAGCAAATCAATATGTCTTTCAATGTCTTGAGACTCAAATATGAACTCGAGGGAAATTTGAATTATATTGCACGAAAGGACAGAATGGAGGCAGTGTTGGAGGACAACAGGCTGAAGGAATTCATAGATACTGATATTCCCAAGCCCGCGGTAGCATATGCCCAACTTCTTGATGCATGGCAGAAGAAGGTAGCAAAGGCAAGAAAGATCTTGTTAGAGGTATTTCGAGGTCATATTGTCTCAAGTCTCCATGGGAAGGTGACTCCATATGCTACGTGGAAGACCTTTATAGATATGTTTCAGAACAACAACGAACAAAGGAAGTTGGCGCTGAAGGACAAGCTCCAAAAGATTAAGAAGGAGGAGGGCGAGAAGGTACCAACATACTTGGCGAAGTTCACTCAATGTTGAGATGAACTTGGAAGTGTTGGTGTGACTGTATCCAATGATGACTTGGTGAGCCTATCACTTCTAGGCCTTTCCAAGAGCTGGCATAGTTACCAATACTCTCTGAATGGGAGGGAGAAGCTACCAGACTAGGAGCATTTGTGGTCCAACTTGGTAATAGAAGAGATAAGGCAGAGCACCAGACATAGGACCTCCAGCACCAACAAAGAATAATATTGTGCATTAGTGGGAAAAGGAAATAAATCCAAGGGGAATAAGTCCCAAGGTGAAGAGGGCAAGAGAGACTTGTCCAAGATCAAATGCTTTCACTGTCACGAGCATGGGCACTATGCTTTGAATGTTCCAAAGAAGAAGGTAAGAAAGAAGGAGCTTGAACTTGCAACTGGTGAAGCATTGGCTTCACAGTTCAAGCTTTATTTTACTCTCATTTCTTGCATGGCCAACACTCTAATGGGATGCATGGGGTATCTATACAATGATGGCTATTTATATATGACAAGGAATAGATATCTCTTCAGTGACTTGGAGGAGATGGACCTCCAGTAGAACATAGAGTTTGGAGATGACAGGAGGTATAACGCGACCGACATAGGTATAATTACCTTTCACAGGGAGTCTGGCTCCCCTCTCAGACTAGCAGATGTTTTGTATGTTCCGGGCCTAAGGAATAATATTTTCTTCGTAGCGGTATTGGAAGACTGTGGTTATGAGGTTATGTTTAGAAAAGGAAAAGCTTTCCTTAAACACGTAGCCACAAGACAAGTGAAGCAGAACAGTTCAAGAGTCAAGAACCTGTATGCTCTCGAGGTTGAGGATGCATGAAAAGATTTGGGGAGTAAAGCAATGGTTAATGACTTGGTGGTTGAGAGGGAGCAATTATCTCTCAACATGTAGCCTCGGAAGTAGTCTCAGAAGGTTGTGAGGCAACCACAATTGGAGAAGTAGAGAGGATACTGAGTAGAAGAGTCCACTTAAGCGAGGACATCAAGGAGGGGGAAATTTCGAGCCAGAAAGGCAGAGGGAGTACATGCAGCTATACCTCCAGTTGTGAAGTTGGGGGGTGTACAAATATAGTCCCAAGAATAAATTTGGGCAGGGTCCATTGAGATGGTGTGTCTCATGGATCAAAACTGGCTACGAGGATCCCACAGTACAGTAGTAGCAGGAAGGATCGGTAGATTGATGCAATGAGATGTGAGGAAGACAAAAATCAAAGTGACAAATGTTAGATACTGGAGCGTAGATCAGAGGTGGTAGCAGTGCAGAGGGCATAGATGTAGATGTAAGCAGCAGTGCAGATAGTCCAGTAGATAGGTGTAGTAGCTACTGGGAGTCAGAAGGCTTTGATGACAAATGCATTATACTTACTCAATTGTTCGGAGGCTATTCAGTTTCAGGAGAGTTTCATCTCCAAACAACACTAGGGAAATGTTGCATGCGAAACATTCCAAAGTTACCAAATGAGGATAGATTGATTCCTTTCTTGTTGAGAGGGAGTGTTGAAATTTGCAACAAGAAATAGTGAAATTGACATCCAGAAATAAACTCCAGAAAATGGCACCCAGAAATGGCTACCATGTGAGGCTTTTGATTTAATTTTTCCTAAATTAAATTGAAAGAAGATTGTAATTTCATCTCATAACAACTTGTATCAGTTAACTAAGTTAGAAAGACTAAGTTAGCTAAATAATTTTGAGTTGAGGGTCAAAGGTGAGGCATGTAGAGTGATGATATTATTTTTAGGGTCCAGTTGCAGTTAATTCATTAGTTTAGTGCATGTGTAATTATTTAACTCAAATTAATTGAGTTAAAATCAATTTAACTAGTTCTAACTGAGTGATGAGCTAGTGAGAGGTCAAGTAAGTTAAATTAGATGTAACTCAAAAGTAGTGATCTATCAAGTAACTGATGATTTTCTATTATTAGCTGTGTGCATGCCAAATATGATGAAGACCCAGTTGAGACAAAGGTTAAAGGGAAGTAAATTATCAGTTGTATTATTAGCGAACTACCCGAGCACAATTATAAAGTTAGAGGAAGGCTCATGATGGATTGCACAATTAAGGGAGGATTATTATCCTATTTAATAGGGATTAATTTCCTATGGATTGCGTGAGCAAGTCTGGGCTAAGTAGGGGTTGAGAATTGGCTAGTGTTGGTCAATTTCATCTCAGAATTTTTAGTCAGTTCTGAGCAAGATCACGGTGAGACGATTGGTAGAGTGTAGGATTTTCTTGGTGTGAGAAATCCTTGTATTGTTTCATGATTATCTAAGTATGTACAATATATTATAGAGGGGTTTTTAGTAAGTTATTTCCCCGAGAACATCTTGTGTTGTGTGACTGATAATTTCTTTCTCTTACTTACATGTGATTGAGCGATCGTGTTTTATACTCCACAAATATAGTAGAAGGATTCAATATCTTGTTTTGGTACATTACATGATTTAATTGAATCCATTGGCATAGAGTTTCTATATAATTTCTAAAGAATAGATAGAGAGAGATGGCATAAATGCCAAATCAGGCTCACAGGCCAAAGGAGGCACACCTGTCGAACTAGGCTCGCACGCCGATATATTTTCATCAAATTTTACATCTCTTCTAATGACTACATTTTTGGATTTGGGTTGAAGAAGTATATCCTTTGAAATCTTCAAAATATCAAAAAAAAAAGAATTCTTAACTATTAGTTTGTAAGGCTTTATGTCTCTCATCGGGAATATGGGCCCAAGCTTCACTCCCAAAAACACGAAAGTGAATTACATCTAGTTTGATTGAGCTCCAGGCTTCTTCTGGAGTGATATTCCTTAAACCTTAGTAGGAGTGGGATTTTATTTGTAATTTTCAGAGCTAATTACTTCTGCCCAACAATTAAGACTAAGTCCTTTAGATTGAAGCATACAATTAGCCATCTCTCTTAAAGTCTGATTCTTCCTTTCAACTACACCATTTTGTTGTGGAGTATACAGAACAATATGTTTCCATTGAATGTTGTACTGAGTGCAAAATTTGATAAATTTTTTGTTAACACATTCCCTTTCATTATCAAATCTTAACTTAAGAATGTGATGTCCAAATTGTTTCTCAACAAATGGTTTAAAGGCCAAGAACATGTTAAAAACTTCACGCCTAAGTTTTAAGAAATATACCCAAGTGCGTCTGGAAAAATCATTAATGAAAGTTAAGAAATACATGTAGATAAAGAAAGAAACAACTGGAAGTGGGCCACAGAAATCACTATGCACAAAAATGCAAAGGGGCTGAAGTGTGCCAAGAGACATGTTTGTCAAAACTATCCCGATGATTTTTTCCAAGTACACTACCAGAATAAACACCATCTCGACAAGATACCATAGGAAGACTTGTCGCCATATTTTCTTTACATAGTGTTGAAGAGAGTGATAGTTTAATTGACCAAATCGCTCATGCCAAATTTTACTCACTTCATCATTATGAGAAACAAAAACGAAGGGAAGACATGATGACCCAAAGTTGTCAAACTTATGCAATCTTGTGGAATCATCAGCAATGCCAGTAGCTAAAATATGTCTAGGATATATTAGGTCCTTAATTACAACATCATGATGTGAGAATTCTATTGTTTTCCCTTCACCTGAATGAGTTATCTGATAAACAGATAGAAGGTTGCAGGACAAGGTAGGAACACATAATACATCATTAAACTGAACATTATCTAGATGAATGGTTTGAGACCCTACAACAATAAGAGATATGTCATCACGAACATAAATGTTTTTGGTGTTACAATCGTTTAAAGAAGCAAACACGGCTTTATTTTTTGTCATGTGGTAAGAGGCTCTAGAATCAATGAGCCACTCATGAGAATGAGAAGAATAAGATACATTCAATGCATAAGCAGAAATCACCATTCTCGAAGATGAAGTTGAAGAGTTATCCAAATGGATGTTGTGCTTCTTCATTGCTGCTTCCAAGGCTTCCCTCTTCTTAAAACATTTTTAATCTACGTGGCCGTCACGATTAAAAAATTTACAATGTATATTTGTCTTCTTTCCTTTGTTTTTATTTGCCTTATCTGTTTGTTGAGTTGCTTTTTCAGTTTGCGGCTGAAATTGCTTAAGACCCTTGTTAAGTTTAGGACCATTCTTTTTAGGATGCTGCTTCTTAGGATTCTTTGGATATGGTTGTTGTTGGGCTGCTAAGGCTTTCTTAGAAGGGTTCCCAGTAGTAAGAGGACCAAGATGTAAGAGTGAGTCTTGTTCTCTTATCAAAGAATTATAAAACCCATCAAAGTAGGGGGACTTGTAGGTTGTTCCTTGAGAAATGAGGGCTTCTCTAGTGGAATGGAAGGTGGACACAAATATAGAGTATGTAAGGCCTAGTTTAGCAAGAATGGAATAGATAAGACTACCATCTTCCTTTTTGACCTTACAACCTTCTAAAAGAAGTCTAATGGTCATGAATTTGGACAAAAAATCTTCAATAGAGGAGAAATTATTGGGGTCCAAAGTAAGCAACTCATTTTCAAGCTGTTGGGCTCTTATTTCATTTTGAACGCCAAAAACATTATTTAGCTTTTTCATAGCTTCAGAGAGGGAGTCAACTTCTTGGATATGAAATCTATGATCTTTAGTAATGGACATTCCTATCAATCCTCATGTTTGATCTTGTTTATTTTCCTATCTAGCCTTTTTATCTACATCGGTAGGTTTAGATTCTTTTCCTAAGGCTATTCTATAATCCCTTTACTTCTAAGTAAGTCTACCATGTAGGATAGCCATTGGAAATAACTGGTGTTGTTAAGAATAGCTAGGCATGCACTTTCCATTTCTAAAAACTACAACTGTAAAGGTTGAAACTAACTACTCCAATGGAAAGATCTCGAAAAATTAGGCCGGTTAAAAAAATGGCTTTGAAAATGACTTCTAGATGAAGACATTATGCATTTTTGAAAAAAAAGTTGTACTATATGTCGAGTAGTTACGTGATAGGTTGAAAGTTGATGATGAAGTTGTACTTAAAAAAAAAATCCCCCACCTTTTCCAAACTTAATAAAATAAACTCACTTTTAAAAAAAAGACTAATTTATGTGAACCACTTTTTATAAATAAGTGAGAGTCACTTTTACAATGTTACTTTTACATGTGCTTTTTGGAAACCTATGTGAACCTATAACCTGTATTTTGGAAAATTGAACTACAAATTCTACGTGTGATTAATGATAGCTAATAAAACCATTAAGAGACCCCCTTTGCCTGAATTGGGTTGCAGAGAAGAATTATGTTATTTGATTATGTAATGCATATGAACCACTGGAAAAAGTAGGATCACTGAGGGATCATAGGAACCAGTGAAGGGGTCTCCCTTTATGTTATGCATGCCTCAATCACCATATGTTTTGTGAGTTGAGCATTGAATCAAAGCTGGAGAGTCGACATCCTTATTTTCCAACCATTGAAAGATATTAGCCTTCAGTCTCTACCTTGAACTGCCCATTTGGTATAACACCATAAGTGGATTATCCTCTATACATAAGGTTCATCTCGGGGATGGCTAGCTACAAGATATTTGCGGTGTATATGTGCCTGCAATTGGGTGGAGAGTGGTTTTCCCTTCTAGAGTTTCCAACCATATTAAGAAGAATAAATAAGTGTATTTTTATCCTATGAATGAATTGTAAATGTTGTTCAATACTTTATGTTTATATATGATGCTCAATTCATTGTGTATGTGTGCATTTGTAGGATGAAACAATGGTATTATCATATTGAATGTGCATGAATAGTGTGTTGAATATCTAACATGGCTTTCCTAACTATTGAAGTGCATTCTTTTATGAATATGAATGTTGTGTGAAATGGGAGCTTTTCCTATATTAGAATAATTTTCGGCTCTAAAATGAACCTCCTAAGGAATATTATAAAATAATAGTGGAAATAATAAAGTAAGATTATAATACATCGTCAAGTTTTGAAGGGGAAAAAAAAAAATTCAACTCATATTTTCAACTTATCTCCCTACGATTTTACTCAAATTTAAAGTGGGAGCACTCATTGGATGCATAATTTAATTTTGAATCCAAGGAGTACCATTGTTGCATACTTTTGATGGAACCTACTACACGAAAAATGTGAAATACGTGAAAAAACGTGATTGCAATCATGTATTTTCAAGTATTTCACATTTTCGTGTAGTAGGGCTCATCGAACGTATGCAACATGGTTACTTCTTGGATGAAAAATTAAGTTCCACATCCAACAATTGTTCTTGCTCAAAATTTGAGTAAAATCGTGGGGAGATAAGTTGAAAATACGAGTTAATTTTTACTTTTATTTTATATCTTTTTACTCTAAAAATGGTGAATCATCCCCCATGGTTGACATCATTATATTAAATCCTATTGGTTCTTAGAAAGTTTATTTTTGTTATACAATTTTATTTTGAGGCCCATTTTTTACCTCAAAATTCCTCTAATTAATGATGTTAAATGAGAATATTATGTGCTACACATTCAATGAATTAGAGGTCACGCTTGGCCGTCCTAACTATGAAAATTGTATATTCCTACTAGTAATCAATTGTGAATTTGTTTGATGTGTGGTGCATCATCAAACTGAAATGAATGATAGGCAGTGGTCCTATTTATTGCAAATTGTTTGGCTAAAAATCCCTATTCTTCATGAGTTCGAACCAATTCCTAGTTAGCGTAAATCAACTTGTATCAAGGCAAATTTGGGGACTGGTTGATGTCTCTTTTTTACAGGGAAAAGAGTTAACCTCATCTTTTTTGTACATATGGTACTCCTCTTTTCACACACTCAGATTTTCAAATAACTCAAATATCAAAATATAAAGATTTAGCACATGCACCTAGAATGGACTAGGTGTTTTCAAAATAAAATAAATTAATGATAACATAAAATAAGTGTTTATCAAGATTCATTCCACTGCATTCATTATGCCGATAGGCATTCTATTGTGGGGGTTATTGTTTATGACACTGTTGAGATTCATCGTCTTCAACATGTGTCACGAAATCTCAATAGTGTCGGGTAGTACAAGACCTCATTGTCGCTTTCGGTCAAACTTGATGCAGATGAATCTACATTTTAACACAAATACATGAAACTCGTGGACCTGTAGGTTATGGGACCACATAATTTGTTTAACCAATCCCAGGGGTTCGCAAACTTTGCAACTTAACCAATTTACCTCCCCGCTTGTTCTTTTACTTCTGAGTGTGACCAATACACGTTTATCGAGACTCCCTTCGCATCAATGCATCACAGCAGTGATCACTTTATCAGTGTTTTAAAACTTTGCAAATAGCGAATGTTAACACCTCGCATATCACTAACCATAACATTTCGCACGTCGTACCCTTTTGAGTTTAGCAACAATCATGCCCCTTATCCTATGCGATCTGTGATCACATCACACTACTGTTGGAAATATGAGCGCAGAGTGTTGTCCTTGATGGCAACCCACTAAATGAAGATGAAGACATGCGACTGTTGACATGTGTTGTCCTTGATGGCAATCCACCTGATGAAGTTATGCTTGACTTGATGGACTTGGTAAATGATGTAAATCTGATGTGATATGTTGTTGAGTGTTGTCCTTGAAAGGAAACCCACTTGATGAAGATGATGAAAACTTACTTGATGAAGTTGTGCTTAAAAGAATGTGTTCCTGATGAAGAAAATATGATGTTTCTACAGTGTGTACAGAAGGCTATGAAGAAAGGATTTCAGAATGTACTCAAAGTATGATGAAAAAGAGTATGTCTCTTGGTATACGCGGATTGGCCTGGGGGAAGTCGCGTATGCACGCGGAAAATAACGTGCCAAGTCGCGTATGGGCTAAAGCGCTCAAAAAGTGCAAAACCAAGGGTAACCACCATGGTATTGACCCATTGTATTGGGTAATGATCCGCCTATTTGACCCCGTCCAGGTAGTTTTGGGCTCATGGTATTGTTTTGGCCCATGGTATAGAAAAAGGGGGCTCATGGTATTGCAAAAGGAAAACCTATATAAGGAGAAGAAATTCATTGTGCAAATCATGAGTGTGGGTGCAAGATGTCTGAGCTTGAATGAATACTTCTCTCTGAAGTAGATCTGAATGAAAGGGTTACACTTGAAGATAAATCTGAATGGATGATGCACCAATGATGAAGAAAGGGATCTAGATCTGAAATATATCTACTAGATCTGCTTATGGAAGGCTTAGATCTGTGATGAGGCGAACATCTAGGCGAACATCTGTCTGAAGTGAAAGGGTAAATCTGAACTGAATATCTGATCTGAAGAAGTATCCTGCTCTGTAATAATTGAAGATCTATACGCTACTTCGACGCGGAGGAAGCGCGCATATACGCAGCTTCAGCGAAGAGAAAGCGCGTATGCGCAATAAAATATACACTGAGGTATACGCTAGTTTGTGTGGACGGAAGCGCGTATATACGCAACATTAGTGAAGGGAAAGCGCGTATGCAAACTAGGGTTTGCTGAAGCAAGGGGTATGAAATATCTGATCTGTTCTGCTGTGTTTCTGCTATCTGATTTGTGTTGATATGTATCTGTTGATGATGTATGTTTGAGCTTAAAAGTATGGAAAGGGTTCGGTATGGAAATATGATGAATTGTGGCCTGCAAGTTGTGTTCTATTGAAGTGGTTGGATCCAGTGTGAAAATTGATGAAACGTGGTCCAAGGTGGTGTTGAAGGTTGTAGCCTTCAGTCAGGGGGTTGTAGCTCCCTTCCAGGAGAGGCTGGTAAACGAGATCGGGGGGTCGTAGCTCCCTTCCAGGAGAGGCTGGTAAACGAGTCAGGGGGTCGTAGCTCCCTTCCAGGAGAGGCTGGTAAACGAGCGCAGGGGGGTGCCTGCGTGCTGGTCAAGTCTGCGCCAGCACATATGTTGTAAGATGTTTTCTCTATAATAAAATATTGAAGGCTGAGCAACTGCAGCGGTGGTTTTCTCCCGATTTGGGTTTCCACCTAAAAATCCCGGTGTTCATGTGTGATGCTTTGTGTGATGGTTTATTCTGTTCTTACTGCACCTGTTTACTGCTTATTGAATATCTGATGAATAAATGATGGAATGGTTTAAGTGAAGATTTAATGACATATCTAAATCTCTGTGTATACGCTAGTTTCATAAAGGGGATCCGCGTATATACGCTAGTTTACTGAAGTAAAGTAGCGTATGGGTTTTAAGGAATGAAAAAGTAAAAAGTTTGAATATGCAGTAAATACTGATTCACCCCCCCCTCTCAGTATTTTTCCCAACAATTGGTATCAGAGCGAGGTCCTTGTGCAGAAGCTTGATCGCTTAAAGGAGATCCGTCGCAATGGGAAGTCAAGAAGGAGTAATGTCTATAAAGCCACCTCTATTGGTTATCAAAGAATCCAGCTATGTATCCGATGAAGAAGAAGCAAATTTCGTGAGAAAGCTCCAACTAGGTACTGGAAGATTCAAAGGTAAGCTTCCCTTCAAATGTTTTGAGTGTGGTAAAGTTGGTCATTATGCTGCAAAATGTCCTTATAAAAGAAAAGGAGTAAGAAGGAATAAGAACCGATCTAGCTCTAAGAAAAGTTACTATGCTAATGAAGATAGTGATGAGTCATCTAATAGTGAGGAAGAATGTGAAGAAGATCTTAGACTTCTCATGGCATTTGAACAAAAGGAAGAAAAGGATACTTTTATGGATGCTCTAGAGGAGAATGATTTTCTTGAAGAAAATAATCAACTCAAACTACGCTTAGAAGAACAAAAGATAATCAGAGAGACCATTGAAAAGCAGCTTGAAGAAGCAAAGAAACAGATTGAAAAACTAGAATGTGAAGTGGTAAGTCAAAGAAAAGAAGTTGAGAAAGCAAAAACCTTGAATCTTAGATTTGCTAAAGGATCTGAAACCTTAGATGAGATCATCAAGGTACAACGTTCTCCTCTTATAAAAACAGGTCTTGGATATACCGGAGAATCTTCTCAAACTTCAGCACCAAACTATCTAAAAGCAGTTACAGGTGGTTTACATCATTCAGCCACTCAGCAAGAGAATAAAGGATCTCTACAGGGAAAGCAGGACCATCTCAAATCAAGGAACACTAACAGGGATAGCTTTCAAAGACACTACAACCAACAGGTAAATTCAAATAGAAGATTTCTTGATCGCAAAAATTTCTACTTCAATGGGCAATGTTTCACGTGTCACAATTTTGGTCATAAAGCTATTCAATGTGTTGCATATAAAACCATCATGACAAGAGAAGCAAGAAAGAAAAGGTTGGATACTGAACCAAAGAAGAATACCTATAAAAAATTTTCTCCTCTTCAAAGTGAAGTTGAATGCTCTTATTGTAATAACTTTGGCCATGAAGAATCTGAATGCAGGAACAAGATCCAGCCAAAAGAACATGTTCCCTCAAGCTCTAAAATATGGAAAAAGAAAGAACCACCAGTTGAAAATTGTGGGATAGCATTATTTGCGGAAGGTGAAGAAAATCAATGGTACATCGATAGTGGGTGCTCAAGACACATGACAGGTGACAAAAGAAAACTTCATACTTATAATGCTCTAGAAAAAGAAAAGAAAGTTACATTTGGAAATGATACTCCTGCTGTAATTAAAGAAAAAGGGTCAGTTTTTCTAAAAGAAAAGGTGAAGGCTAAAGATGTCATGTATGTGGATGGGTTAAGGCATAACCTATTAAGTGTTAGTCAAATGTGTGATCAAGGAGCAGAAGTGGTCTTCAGTTCCAAAGAATGTATGGTTCGTGATCTTGATACAGGTAAAGTCATTATAAAAGGAAAAAGAAATCCAAGCAACCTGTATGTACTAAACGGCATAGATCAATGTTACTTAAGCAAGTCTTCAGAAAATTGGCTATGGCATAGAAGGCTAGGGCATCTGAGTTTCTCTCAAATCAACAAAGCAAGCAGACTTCAAGCTGTTCGTGATCTTCCCAAGGTCAATCTTCAGGAAAGTACCATATGCAAATCTTGTCAATTTGGTAAGCAGACCAGAGTACGATTTAATGCCAAAGAAGGATCATCAAGTAAGCCTCTTGAACTCATTCATACTGATATATGTGGACCTATGAGGAAAAATTCATTACGTGGGGAAGAATACTATATCTTATTTATTGATGACTACTCTAGAATGTGTTGGATCGGGTTCATTAAACACAAAGATCAAGCACTTGAAAAATTTCAGAACTTCAAAGCTTTGGCAGAAAATGAATCGGATCTAAAAATCAAGTGTCTTAGATCTGATCGAGGAGGAGAATATTCATCAAATGAATTCTTTGAATTTTGTGAACAACATGGCATTAAACGACAGTTCTCTGTAGCAGGCACTCCGCAACAAAATGGTGTAGCAGAAAGAATGAATAGAACAATTGTTCAAATGGCTAGAGCTATGCTTGCTGATTCTGATGTTCCTGACATGTTCTGGAGTGAAGCAGCACATACAGCAGTTAACATCCTCAATAAAGCTCATGTTCGGGTAAATAGTGACAAAACTCCATATGAACTCTGGTATGGTAATTCTCCCACTGTGAAGCATTTTAAGGTTTTTGGAAGTAAATGCTTTATCAAAAATAATGATGAAAAGCTTGGAAAGTTTGAACCTAGATCAGATGAAGGGATATTTCTTGGTTACTCATCGTCAAGCAAAGCTTTCACATGTTACAATAAAAGGCTTCGAAAGGTTGTTGAATGTATTGATGTTGTTATTGATGAGTCTCCTGCAGCTCCTAAAGAAGAAAAACAAACAACAAATGAAGATGATAGCGACATATGGCCTTCTACATCACACAGCAATGATGTAGACAATGGATCCAATGAAGAACCCGAAGATGATCTGTCTGGAAAAGCTCCTTCCAGATATGTTCAAAAGAATCATCCTGAATCTCAAATTTTGGGTGACAAGGAATCTGGTGTACAAACAAGGAGAACTCTTACGGGATCTTCTAATCATTTGGCACTTCTATCCACAATTGAACCACACAATGTCAATGAAGCCAGCAAATATGAATGTTGGAGGCAAGCCATGGATGAAGAACTTGTTCAAATTGAGAAGAATGACACTTGGGATTTGGTTCCAAGACCTCATGATAAAAATGTCATTGGAACTAAATGGATTTTCAAGAACAAGTTAAATGAGAATGGGGATGTTGTAAGAAACAAAGATAGATTGGTTTGCAAAGGGTATACTCAACAAGAAGGTATAGACTTTGAAGAAACTTTTGCTCCCGTAGCTAGACTTGAAGCCATCAGAATGTTCCTTGCTTTTTCAAGTTATCAAAAAATCAAAGTTTATCAAATGGATGTCAAATCTGCTTTTCTTAATGGTGATCTAAAAGAAGAAGTATATATAGAGCAACCAGAAGGATTCATTTTGGGAAATGATGCAAATCTTGTTTTTAGACTTAAAAAGGCGCTGTATGGTCTCAAACAAGCTCCAAGGGCTTGGTACTATCGTCTTGACAAATATCTTCATCAACAAGGATTTTCAAAGGGGTCTGCTGATAGCAACTTATACACAAAAGTTGAAAATGATAAACTATTGATTGTGGTTGTATATGTTGAGGATATCATTTTTGGGAGTAACGAAGAATCTATGAGTCAAAAATTTGCTTCTGTCATGCAACAAGAATTTGAAATGTCCTTACTTGGGGAACTAACATTCTTTCTTGGCTTGCAAGTGCATCAAACTGCAGATGGTATATTCCTATCACAAGCAGAATATCTTAAGCAAATTCTGAAGAAGTATGGCATGGAAGAATGCAAACCTGTAAGTACACCAATGATAACCGGATGCAATCTTAGTTCTCATGATGATTCTCCCCCGGTGAATCAACCAGAATACAGATCAATGATAGGAAGTCTACTTTATCTCACTGGGACTAGACCGGACATTATGCATGCAGTTGGGATTGTTGGACGATTCCAAGCTAATCCAAAAGAATCTCACCTTCAGGCTGTCAAAAGAATATTCAAATATCTGCAAGGAACTCAAGACTTTGGACTATGGTATCCAAAGAATGTTGATCTTACTCTTCATGCTTATACTGATGCAGATTGGGCTGGAAATGTTGATGATCAGAAAAGCACTAGTGGTGATGCATTCTATATGGGACCCCGGTTAGTATCTTGGTTCAGAAAGAAGAAAAATTCTATTGCCTTATCTACAGCAGAAGTAGAATATGTGGTTGCCGCATCTTGTTGCACTCAACTCCTTTGGATGATGCAAACCTTACAAGATTTTCAAATCAAATGTACATCTCCTATCTCCATTATGTGTGATAATACAAGTGCCATCAGTATCTCAAAGAATCCTGTTATGCATTCGAAGACCAAGCACATTCCCATCAAGTATCACTTCTTACGTGAACAAGTACTTGAACAAAAGGTGAAGTTGGAGTATGTTCCCTCCAAAGAACAAGTTGCTGATATCTTTACCAAACCTCTGCCCAGGGAAGCGTTCGAATATCTAAGACAGAAGCTGGGAGTGCTCTCTGCCAGTCAAAAGAACTAATCTGCATAATTTTTAGAAGATGGTAGTGGATACGCGGGTTTCCTGAAACACAGTCGCGTATATACGCGAGTCCCTGCACAGAAAACCGCGTATGGATGATTGCTGACAAACTTTTGGCTGGAGTCAGCTCTCTTCAGCACAGCTGCAGTGCTGTTTGGTATCTCTGGTGGTGTTCCAGTTCTCATAATTCTGTTTCTAATGTTTTGATGAAGATGCCTTGATGATTTGTTGGTGGAAGTTTTCAGGATGCACAAACTAAGGGGGAGCCTTAGTCATATGAAAAGGATGCTTGGATGCACAGATTCAGGGGGAGCAGTGTCATTGCTGAATATAATGCATTGTTGGCATTATGATGGTAAATATGTTCTCTTTCTTGAGGACCTTTTGGTATTGGTTATGAAAAAAAAAAAAAAGTCATATTTGTATTGTATGAAAAGGTCTGGTGGAGACCCATGTTGTAAAACTGTAATATTCAGTCATGTAAGGACTTGTCAATTTTGTAAACCCACTTGGTTGGGTAGCTGAGTCAAATTTGTAAACCCACTTGGTTGGGTAGTTGAGTCTCATATGTAAATCCACTTGGATGGATAATTGATGTAAGTATAAGTCTTTGGTGATAGGAAGTTCATAGAGTCATGTACTTCTTTGAAAAATATGTTTGAAGATTCAGCATGAACTCAGGGGGAGTTTTGGCCACTTCAGCACATTTCAGATCTGCAGAATGTTTCTTCCACATGAGGAGAAAAGGAGGAGAGTGTTTGGTTTTTGATCCGCCCTTTGCCCTTAATGTCAAAGGGGGAGAGTGACATGGTGTTTTAATGAAAAGAAGATAATGATGTCAAATATTTGGGAGAGTGACATATTTGGGAGAGTGATATGGTACCTAACCTATCTGTTGTAGTAACCAAACACCATCATAGTTGCCATCAAGTCCAAAGGGGGAGATTGTTGGAAATATGATGCAGAGTGTTGTCCTTGATGGCAACCCACTGAATGAAGATGAAGACATGCGACTATTGACATGTATTGTCCTTGATGGCAAACCACCGGATGAAGTTATTCTTGACTTGATGGACTTGGTAAATGATGTAAATCTGATGTGATATGATTTTTGTTGACAATATGATGCTGAGTGTTGTCATGATAATGACAACTCACTGATGAAGTTGTGATTATAGAATATGTTCTTGATATAAATTTGATGTATCAAAGAGGTGTGCATGTATGCGTAAAAGAAAGAAGTCTAGTGCTAAATCTATGTAGAAAAAGAGTATGTCTCTTGGTATACGCGGATTGGCCTAGGTGAAGTCGCGTATACACGCGGAAAATAACGTTTCAAGTCGCGTATGGGCAAAAGCGCTCAAAAGTGCAAACCCAAGGGTAACCACCATGGTATTAATCCATTGTATTGGGTAATGATCTGCCTAATTGACCCCGTCCAAGTAGTTTTTGGCTTATGGTATTGTTTTGGTCCATGGTATTGAAAAAGGGGCTCATGGTATTGACAAAGGGTAATCATATAAAAGGAGAAGAAATTCATTGTGCAAAAAGAGTGAGTGTGTGCAAGATGTCTGAGCTTGAATGAATACTTCTCTCTGAAGTAGATCTGAATGAAAGGGTTACACTTGAAAATAAATCTGATTGGATGATGCACCAATGATGAAGAAAGGGATCTAGATCTGAAATGTATCTACTAGATCTGCTTATGGAAGGCTTAGATCTATGATGAGGCGAACATCTAGGCGAACATCTGTTTGAAGTGAAAGGGTAAATCTGAACTGAATATATGATCTGAAGAAGTATCCTGCTCTATAATAATTGAAGATCTATACGCTACTTCAACGCGGAGGAAGCGCGTATATACGCAGCTTCAGCGAAGAGAAAGCGCGTATGCGCAATAAAATATACACTGAGTTATACGCTGGTTTGTATGGACGGAAGCGCGTATACACGCGACATCAGTGAAGGGAAAGCGCGTATGCAAACTAGGGCTTGCTGAAGCAAGGGGTATGAAATATCTGATCTGTTCTGCTATCTGATCTGTGTTGATATGTATCTGTTGATGATGTATGTTCGTGCTTAAAAAGTATGGAAAGGGTTCGGTCCGGAAATATGATGAATTGTAGCCAGCAAGTTGCGTTCTATTGAAGTGGTTGGATCCAAAGGTGAAAAATTGATGAAACGGGTCCAAGGTGGTGTCAAGGTTGTAGCCTTCAGTCAGGGGGTCGTAGCTCCCTTCCAGGTGAGGCTGGTAAACGAGATCAGGGGGTCGTAGCTCCCTTCCAGGTGAGGCTGGTAAACGATTCAGGGGGTTGGAGCTCCCTTCCAGGAGAGGCTGGTAAACGAGCGCAGGTGGGTGCCTGCGTGCTGGTCAAGTCTGCGCCAGCACATATGTTGTAAGATGTTTTCTCTATAATAAAATATTGAAGGCTGAGCAACTGCAGCGGTGGTTTTCTCCCGATTTGGGTTTCCACCTAAAAATCCCGGTGTTCATGTGTGATGCTTTGTGTGATGGTTTATTCTGTTCT
Organism: Pinus albicaulis; assembly: GCA_034641835.2. Taxonomy (NCBI): domain Eukaryota; kingdom Viridiplantae; phylum Streptophyta; class Pinopsida; order Pinales; family Pinaceae; genus Pinus; species Pinus albicaulis. Next base: position 41,608 of record JAXQQM020057873.1, read on the forward strand.
TACTGCACCTGTTTACTGCTTATTGAATATCTGAAGAATACATGATGGAATGATTTAAGTGAAGATTTAATGACATATCTAAATCTCTGTGTATACGCTAGTTTCATAAAGGGGATCCGCGTATATACGCTGGTTTACAGAAGTAAAGTAGCGTATGGGTTTTTAAGGAATGAAAAGTAAAAGGATTTGATTATGCAGTAAATACTGATTCACCCCCCCCTCTCAGTATTTTTCCCAACAATTGGTATCAGAGGAGGTCCTTGTGGAGAAGCTTGATCGCTTAAAGGAGATCCGTCGCAATGGGAAGTCAAGAAGGAGTAATGTCTATAAAGCCACCCCTATTCAATGGAAGCAATCTGATATTCTGGAAGGTACGTACAAAAGCATATCTGCAAAGTCTTGGTGCAGATGTATGGGCAATCGTGGAAGAAGGTTATCAATACCCGGCAAGTATTCCTACTGATGCAACAGAAAGGAAGAAGTATGAAATCAATGCCAAAGCAGTGAATGTCTTGTTAGGAAGCATGTCTGAATCAGAATTTGCTAAAGTGATGCAGCTACATTCAGCAAAAGAAATATGGGACAAAATCATTCTAAGCTATGAAGGAGACACAAAGGTAAAAAGTGCAAAACTCCAAACTCTTAGAATTGAATATGAAAATTTGAAGATGTATAGTGATGAAAGTGTTGCCAGTTTCTTTCTTCGTCTAGATGATATTGTAAATCGGATGAGAAATTTGGGTGAAACCATGGCTGATACCACTCTGGTGGAAAAGGTCTTGAGATCTTTGACTTCAAAATTTGACTCTAAAGTTTCTGCTATTGAAGAAAGGCAAGATCTGCAAACTCTTTCTGTTGTTCAATTACATGGTACTCTGACTGCTTTTGAAATGAGACAAGGAGGTCCTTCTCAAACAAGAGAAGCTGCTTTTAAGGCATCTACAAAAGGAAAGGAAAAGGAAGTTGTCAAAGAATCCAGCTATATATCCGATGAAGAAGAAGCAAATTTCGTGAGAAAGATCCAACTAGGTACTGGAAGATTCAAAGGTAAGCTTCCCTTCAAATGTTTTGAGTGTGGAAAAGTTGGTCATTATGCTGCAAAATGTCCTTATAAAAGAAAAGAAGTAGTAAGAAGGAATAAGAACCGATCTAGCTCTAAGAAAAGTTACTATGCTAATGAAGATAGTGACGAGTCATCTAATAGTGAGGAAGAATGTGAAGAAGATCTTAGACTTCTCATGGAATTTGAACAAAAAGAAGAAAAGGATACTTTTATGGATGCTCTAGAGGAAAATGATTTTCTTGAAGAAAACAATCAACTCAAACTACGCTTAGAAGATTATAAAATTCTCTTAGAAGAACAAAAGATAATCGGAGAGACCATTGAAAAGCAGCTTGAAGAAGCAAAGAAACATATTGAAAAATTGGAATGTGAAGTGGTAAGTCAAAGAAAAGAAGTTGAGAAAGCAAAGACCTTGAATCTTAGATTTGCAAAAGGATGGAAATGATGAGATCAACATAAAATTACAGCAGTTACTCCTACATTCTTATAAAGACAAAGTCTTGGATATCAGGAGAATCTTCTCAAACTTGACCTCAAACTATCCCCCAGCGATTCTGAGTGGTTTACATCATTAGGCCCTCAACGAAAACAAGAGTTTCTCACAGGGAGCGAGTTTGAAATAATTCAAGGAACACTAACGAGGAGATCAAAGACACAACCAACGAGGTGAATTCAAATAGAGATTATGATGTGAAATTTCTACTTCAATGGGCAATGTTTCACGTGTCACAATTTTGGTCATAAAGCTATTCAATGTGTTGCATATAAAGCCATCATGACAAGAGAAGCAAGAAAGAAAAGGTTGGATACTGAACCAAAGAAGAATACCTATAACAATTTTTCTCCTCTTCAAAGTGAAGTCGAATGTACTTATTGCAATAACTTTGGCCATGAAGAATCTGAATGCAGGAACAAGATCCAGCCTAAAGAACATGTTCCCTCAAGCTCTAAAGTGTGGAAGAAGAAAGAACCGCCGGCTGAAAATTGTGGGATAGCATTATTTGCAGAAGGTGAAGAAAATCAATGGTACATTGATAGTGGGTGCTCAAGACACATGACAGGTGACAAAAGCAAACTTCATACTTATAATGCTCTGGAAAAGGAAAAGAAAGTTACATTTGGAAATGATACTCCTGCTGTAATTAAAGGAAAAGGGTTAGTATTTCTAAAAGAAAAGGTGAAGGCTAAAGATGTCATGTATGTGGATGGATTAAGGCATAACCTGTTAAGTGTTAGTCAAATGTGTGATCAAGGAGCAGAAGTGGTCTTCAGTTCCAAAGAATGTGTGGTTCGTGATCTTGACACAGGAAAAATCATTATAAAAGGAAAAAGAAATCCAAGCAACCTGTATATTCTAAATGGCATAGATCAATGTTACTTGAGCAAGTCCTCGGAAAATTGGCTGTGGCATAGAAGGCTGGGACATCTGAGTTTCTCTCAAATCAACAAAGCTAGCAGACTTCAAGCTGTTCGTGATCTTCCCAAGGTCAATCTTCCAGAAAGTACCATATGCAAATCTTGTCAATTTGGTAAGCAAACCGATGCGATTTAATGCCGAAAGGATCCGTAGTAAAGCCTCTTAGACTCATTCATCTTTGATATGTGGACCTATGAGAAAAAATTCATTACGTGGGGAAGAATACTATATCTTATTTATTGATGACTACTCTAGAATGTGTTGGATCGGGTTCATTAAGCACAAAGATCAAGCATTTGAAAAATTTCAGAGCTTCAAAGCTTTGGCAGAAAATGAATTAGATCTAAAAATCAAGTGTCTTAGATCTGATCGAGGAGGAGAATATTCATCAAATGAATTCTTTGAATTTTGTGAACAACATGGCATTAAACGACAGTTCTCTGTAGCAGGCACTCCGCAACAAAATGGTGTAGCAGAAAGAATTAATAGAACAATTGTTCAAATGGCTAGAGCTATGCTTTTAAGTTCTCATGTTTACGACGTAATTACAGGTGAAACTGACACATCTGACGATTAACATTCTCATTAAAGCTCATGTTAGGGTAAATAGTGGCCAACTCATATGAACTGCGGTATGGCAATTCTCCTTTGTGAAACATTTAAGGTTTTGGAAGTAAATAACTTTTATCAAAAATAATGATGAAAACTTGGCAAGTTTAGACCTAGTAGATCAGATGAAGGATATTTCTTGGTTACTCTTAGTGAGACAACTTCACATGTGGCCCAATAAAGGCTTGAAGGTTGTTGAATGTATTGATGTTGTTATTGATGAGTCTCCTGCAGCTCCTAAAAAAGAAAAACAAACAGCAAATGAAGATGATAGCGACATATGGCCTTCTACATCAGATAGCATTAATATAGACAGTGGATCCAATGAAGAACCCATACAAGTATTAGAGTAAAAGGCTTCGAAATATTGTTGAGTGTATTGATGTTGTTATTGATGAGTCTCCTGCAGCTCCTAAAGAAGAAAAAAAAACAACAAAAGAAGATGATGGTGACTTATGTCCTTCTACATCAAATAGAAATGATATAGACAGTGGATCAAATGAAGAACCTGAAAATGATCTATCTGAAAAAGCTCCATCCAGATATGTTCAAAAGAATCATCCTGAGTCTCAAATTTTGGGAGACAAGGAATCGGGTGTACGAACAAGGAGAACTCTGGTGGGATCTTCTAGTCATCTGGCACTTATATCCACAATTGAACCACACAATGTCAATCAAGCTAGCAAATATGAATGTTGGAAGCAAGCCATGGATGAAGAGCTTGATCAAATTGAAAAGAATGACACTTGGGAATTGGTACCAAGACCACATGATAAAAATGTCATTGGAACTAAATGGATTTTCAAGAACAAGTTAAATGATAATGGGGATGTTGTAAGAAACAAAGCTAGACTGGTTTGCAGAGGGTATACTCAAAAAGAAGGTATAGACTTTGAAGAAACGTTTGCTCCTGTAGCTAGACTTGAAGCCATAAGAATGTTTCTTGCTTTTTCAAGTTATCAACAAATCAAAGTTTATCTAATGGATGTTAAATCTACTTTTCTTAATGGAGATCTAGAAGAAGAAGTATATATAGAACAACCGGAAGGATTCATTTTGGGAAATGATGAAAATCTTGTTTGTAGACTTAAAAAGGCTCTATATGGTCTCAAACAAGCTCCAAGGGCATGGTATTATTGTCTTGACAAATATCTTCATCAACAAGGATTTCTAAAGGGGTCTGCTGATAGCAATTTATACACAAAAGTTGAAAATGATAAACTATTGATTGTGGTTGTATATGTTGATGATATCATTTTTGGGAGTAACGAAGAATCTATGAGTCAAAAATTTGCTTCTGTCATGCAGCAAGAATTTGAAATGTCCTTACTTGGGGAACTAACATTATTTCTTGGCTTGCAAGTGCATCAAACTGTAGATGGTATATTCCTTTCACAAGCAAAATATCTTAAGCAAATTCTGAAGAAGTATGGCATGGAAGAATGCAAACCTGTAAGTACACCAATGATAACCGGATGTAATCTTAGTTCTCATGATGATTCTCCCCCAGTGAATCAACCAGAATACAGATCAATGATAGGAAGTCTACTTTATCTCACTGGGACTAGACCAGACATTATGCATGCAGTTGGGATTTTTGGACGATTCCAAGCTAATCCAAAAGAGTCTCACCTTCAGGCTGTCAAAAGAATATTAAAATATCTTCAAGGAACTCAAGACTTTGGTCTGTGGTATCCAAAGAATGTTGATCTTACTCTTCATGCTTACACTGATGCAGATTGGGCTGGAAGTGTTGATGATCGGAAAAGCACTAGTTGGTGGTGCATTCTATATGGGACCTCGGTTAGTATCTTGGTTCAGCAAGAAGCAAAATTCTATTGCATTATCTACAGCAGAAGCAGAATATGTGGCTACCGCATCTTGTTGCACTCAACTCCTTTGGATGATACAAACCTTACAAGATTTTCAAATCAAATGTGCTTCTCCTATCTCCATTATGTGTGATAATACAAGTGCCATCGGTATCTCAAAGAATCATGTTATGCATTCGAAGACCAAGCACATTCCCATCAAGTATCACTTCTTACGTGAACAAGTGCTTGAGAAAAAGGTGAAGTTGGAGTATGTTCCCTCCAAAGAACAAGTTGCTGATATCTTTACCAAACCTCTGCCCAGGGAAGTGTTCGAACATCTAAGACAGAAGCTGGGAGTGTTCTCTTCCAGTCAAAGGAAAAAATCTGCATAAATTCAGAAGATTAAATAGGATACGCGGTTTTCCTTATATACAGTCGCGTATATACACGAGTATATGAACATAAAGTCGCGTATGGATAGTTGCTGACTATTTTTGGTTGGTGTCAGCTTTCTGCAATATTGTTTGGCTTTTCTGGTTATGTTTTTGCCTGACAAATCATCTGATATGAAGAAGACAGGTACAGGAGGTATAAGTTCAGGGGGAGTTGAAGAAATGTAAAATTTTCTATGCTTCACTATACGCGGGTTAGATGAACAAAAGTCGCGTAGACACGCCAGTTCCAGCAGACACAGTCGCATATGCATTAATGATAAGAGAATTGGGATGACAGCTGAAGATCAGGAACAGAGGTTCAAGGGGAGCATCAGTCTGACTGCTAACGATTAGATAAGGACAGATCATGCAGAAATTGTAGTCGATGACTTGCTGTTGAAGGTGTTCAGGCGGCATAAACTAAGGGGGAGCCTTGGTCATATGGAAAGGATGCTTGGGTGCACAATTTCAGGGGGAGCATTGGCCTTGCTGAGTATAATACATTATTGGAATTATAATGGTTCTAAAATATGTTCTCCTTCTTGAGGACTTTCTGGTGTTGGTCATAAAAAGTCATATTTGTAATTTGATGAAAAGGTCTTGTTGAGACCCATGATGTAAAATTGTAATATTCAGTCATGTAAGGACTTGTCAAATTTGTAAACCCACTTGGTTGGGTAGCTGAGTCAAATTTATGACACTGGTTAGGTAGGCGAGTTAGAAATGTGTAAATCCACTTGGTTGGATCTTTGATGTAAGTATGAGTCCTTGGTGATAGGAAGGTAATGGAGTCATGTGTTTCATTGAAAAATATTTTGAAGATTCGACATGGGCACCAGGGGAGCTTGGTCACTTAGGTATATATCAGATCTGTGAGCTTCTTCTACATGAGGAGAAAGAGAGTGTTGGCTTGATCTAACCCTTGCCCTTGATGTCAAAAGAGGAGAGTGACATGGTGTTTGAATGAAGAGAAGAATAGTGTAACAAAAGAATGGGGATAGTGACACATGGTGCTATCTGTTGTGTTGATGAAACTTCTTGTGGTTGCCATCAGAGTCCAAGGGGAGATTGTTGGCGATATGATGCGGAGTGTTGTCCTTGATGGCAACCCACTGAATGAAGATGAAGACATGAGATTGTTGACTTGTGTTGTCCTTGATGGCAATCCACCTGATAAAGTTATTCTTGACTTGATGAACTTGGTAAATGATGTAAATCTAATGTGATATGATGTGTGTTGACAATATGATGCTGAGTACCCACTTGATAAAGTGTTGTCCTTGAATGGAAACCCACCTGATGGAGTTGTGCTTGATAGAATATGTCTTGATGAACCTGTTTAAAGATGTAAATCTGATGTATCTACAGAGAGTACAGAAGGTAATGAAGAAAGGAATTCAATATGTGCTAGATCCATGATGAAAAGAGTATGTTTCAAGGCATACGCGGATTTGTCTAGTAGAAGTCGCGTATGCACGCGGTAAAGTACGTGCCAAGTCGCGTATGGGAAAAAAGCGCTCAAAAAGTGCAAAACCAGGGGTAAACACCATGGTATTGACCCATTGTATTGGGTAATGATTCGTCTAAATGACCCCGTCCAGGAATACCATCGGAAGTAATGTGGTTTTGGCTCATGGTATTGAAAAAGGGTAAACCTATATAAAGAGAAGAAATTCATTGTGCAAATCATGAGTGTGGGTGCAAGAGGTCTGAGCTTGAATGAATACTTCTCTCTGAAGTATATCTGAATGGAAAGGGTTACATTTGAATGATAGATCTGAATGCATGATGCACCAATGCTGAAGAAGGGTATCTAGATCTGAAATGTACTTGTATTTGCTAGATCTGTTTATGGAACGATTAGATCTGAGATGAGGCGAACATCTGTCTGAAGTAAAGGGTAAAATCTGTGTGATGTATCTGTTCTGAAGAATTGCATTGATCTAAATGTCTGAAGAACCATACGCTAGTTTTACGCAGAGGAAGCGCGTATATACGCGGCTTCGCTGAAGAGAAAGCGCGTATGCGCAGTGAAATTAGTTCTGTAATATGTACAGAAGTATATGCGGGTTGATGTGATTGGAAGCGCGTATATACGCGGTATCAGTGAAAGGAAAGCGCTTATGCAAACTAGGGTTTGCTGCGACGCAACGGAAAAATGTACGATACGTTGCTGAAACGTTCAGCTGCTATCGTATTCTATGATTCTTGATTTTACATTTCAAGTTTGGTTGTATGATTGAGCTTAAATATGTGGAGTGGGTCCAGTCTGAAAATATGATGAAACGTGGCCTGCAAGTTGTGTTCTAAAGGAAGCTTTGGAACCAGTGTGAAAATTGATGAAACGTGGTCCATGGTGGTGCTGAGGGTTGTAGCCTTCAGTCAGGGGGTTGTAGCTCCCTTCCAGGTGAGGCTGGTAAACGAGATCAGGGGGTCGTAGCTCCCTTCCAGGAGAGGATGGTAAACGAGATCGGGGGTCGTAAGCTCCCTTCCGGGAGAGGCGGTTCTGGGTCGGGGTATTGGAGCTCCTTCAGAGAAGGCGGTAAGCAGTGCGGGTGGGTGCTGCGTGTGGTGAGGTCTACATCGGCACATATGTTGTAAGATGTTTTCTCTATAATAAAATATTGAAGGCTGAGCAACTGCAGCGGTGGTTTTCTCCCGACTTGGGTTTCCACTTAAAATCCTGGTGTTCATGTGTGATGGTTTATTCTGTTCTTACTGCACATGTTTACTGTTTATTGAACATCTAATGAATGAATGATGGAATGATATAAGTGAAGAATTAATGGCATAGTTAGATCTCTATGTATACGCGAGTTTTATGAAGGATATCTGCGTATACATGCTAGTTTGGTTCAGCAAAGTAGCGTATGGGTTTTAGAGAGTGAAAAAGTAAAAGATTTGATAAAGTCCTAAATACTGATTCACCCCCCCCCCCTCTCAGTATTTTTCCCAACAATTGGTATAAGAGCAGGTCCTTCTGCAGAAGCTTGATCGCTTGAAGGAGATCCGTCGCAATGGGAAGTCACGAAGGAGTAATGTCTATAAAGCCACCTCTATTCAATGGAAGCAATATGATATTCTGGAAGGTACGAACAAAAGAATATCTGTAAAGTCTTGGTGCAGATGTATGGGCAATCGTGGAAGAGGGCTATCAATATTCGACAAGTATTCCTACTGATGCAGCTAAAAGGAAGAAGTATGAAATCAATGCCAAAGCAGTGAATGTCTTATTAGGAAGCATGTCTGAATCAGAATTTGCTAAAGTGATGCAGCTACATTCAGCAAAAGAAATATGGGACAAAATCATTCTGAGCTATGAAGGAGACACAAAGGTAAAAAGTGCAAAACTCCAAACTCTTAGAATTGAATATGAAAATTTGAAGATGCATAGTGATGAAAGTGTTGCCAGTTTCTTTCTTTGTCTAGATGATATTGTAAATCGGATGAGAAATTTGGGTGAAACCATAACTGATACTACTCTGGTGGAAAAATTCTTAAGATCCTTGACTTCAAAATTTGACTCTAAAGTTTCAGCTATTGAAGAAAGGCAAGATCTGCAAACTCTTACTATTGTTCGATTACATGGTATTCTGACTGCTTTTGAAGTGAGACAAGGAGGTCCTTATCAAATCAAAGAAGCTTCTTTTAAGGCGTCTGCAAAAGGAAAAGAAAAGGAAGTTGTCAAGGAATCCAGCTATATATCTGAAGAAGAAGAAGAAGCAAATTTTGTTAGAAGCCTCCAACTAGGAACCGGAAGGTTCAAAGGTAAGCTTCCTTTCAAATGTTTTGATTGTGGAAGAGTTGGTCATTATGCTGCAAAGTGTCCTTATAAAGAAACATCTGCTAAAGGAAAAGAAGTAGCAAGAAGGAATAAGAATCGATCTAGCACAAGAAAGAGTTATTATACTAATGAAGACAGTGATGGGTCATCTGATAGTGAGGAAGAATGTGAAGAAGATTTTAGACTTCTCATGGCATTTGAACAAAGAGAAGAAAAGGATAATTTTGTGGATGCTCTAGAGGACAATGATTTTCTTGAAGAAAACAATCAACTCAAAGTATACCTAGAAGAAAATAAGATCATCATAGAATCACTGAAAAATTAGATTGAAGAAGAAAAGAAGCACAGGGAGAAAGCAGAATGTGAAGTGGTAAGTCTAAGAAAAGAATTAGAGAAATTTCAGACTCTGAATCTCAGATTTGCTAAAGGATCAGATACCTTAGATGAAATTATCAAGGCACAACGTTCTCCTCTCATAAAAATAGGTCTTGGATATATTGGGGAATCCTCTCAGGCTTCAGCACCGAACTATCTAAAGGCAGCAACTACTGGTTTACAATATTCTACCTCTCAACAAGGAAGAAAGGATTCTTTTCAGGTAAAGCAGGATCATCTCTCTTCAAGGAACAGTAACAGGAATAACTTTCAAAGAAGGTCCAACCAGCAGGTAAATCCAAATAGAAAATTTCATAATTACAAAAATGTATATTTCAATGGACAATGTTTTACATGTCACAATTTTGGTCATAAAGCTGCTCAATGTGTTGCTTACAAAACCATCATGACAAGAGAAGCAAGAAAGAAAAGGTTGGATATTGAACCAAAGAAGAATACCTATAACAAATTTTCTCCTCTTGAAAATGAAGTTGAATGTGCTTATTGAAATAATTTTGGTCATGAAGAGTCTGAATGCAGGAGTAAAGTCCAGCCAAAACAACACTTTCCCTCAAGTTCCAAAGTATGGAAAAAGAAGGAATTACAGGTTGAAAATTGTGGGATAGCATTATTTGTAGAAGGTGAAGAAAATCAATGGTACATTGATAGTGGATGCTCAAGACACATGACAGGTGACAAAAGCAAACTTCTTGCATATAATGCTCTAGAAAAGGAAAATAAAGTTACATTTGGAAATGATACTCCTGCTATAATTAAAGGAAAAGGGTCCGTGTTTCTAAAAGAAAAGGTGAGGGCTAATAATGTCATGTATGTGGATGGATTAAGGCATAATCTGTTAAGTGTAAGTCAAATGTGTGATCAAGGAACAGAAGTGGTCTTTAGTTCAAAAGAATGTGTGGTTCGTGATCTTGATACAGGTAAAATCATTATAAAAAGAAAAAGAATCCAAGCAACCTGTATGTACTGAACGACATAGATCAATGTTACTTGAGCAAGTCTTCAGAAAATTGGCTATGGAATAGAAGGCTGGGGCATCTGAGCTTCTCTCAAATCAACAAAGCAAGCATATTTCAAGCTGTTCGTGATCTTCCCAATGTTAATCCACCAGAAAGTATCATATGCAAATCTTGTCAATTCGGTAAGCAGACCAGAGTATGATTTAATGCCAAAGAAGGATCATCAAGTAAGCCTCTTGAACTCATTCATACTGACATATGTGGTCCTATGAGGAAAAATTCACCACGTGGGGAAGAATACTATATCTTATTTATTGATGATTACTCTAGAATGTGTTGGATCGGGTTGATTAAACACAAAGATGAAGCATTTGAAAAATTTCAGATCTTCAAAGCATTGGTAGAAAATGAATTAGATCTAAAAATCAAGTGTCTTAGATCTGATCGAGGAGGAGAATATACATCAAATGAATTCTTTGAATTTTGTAAACAACATGGCATAAAAAGACAGTTCTCTGTAGCAGGCACTACACAACAAAATGGCGTAGCAGAAAGAATGAATAGAACAATTCAACAAATGACTAGAGCTATGCTTGATGATTTTGGAACTCCTGACATGTTCTGGAGTGAAGCAGCACATACAGCAGCTAACATTCTCAACAAGGCTCATGTTCGGGTAAATAGTGAAAAAACTCCATATGAACTCTGGTATGGTAATTCTCCCTCTGTGAAGCATTTTAGAGATTTTGGAAGTAAATGCTTTATCAAAAATAATGATGAAAAGCTTGGCAAGTTTGAACCTAGATCAGATGAAGGGATATTTCTTGGTTACTCATCTACAAGCAAAGCATACAAATGTTACAATAAAAGGCTTCGAAAGATTGTTGAGTGTATTGATGTTGTTATTGATGAGTCTCCTGCAGCTCCTAAAGAAGAAAAAAAACAACAAAAGAAGATGATGGTGACTTATGTACTTCTACATCAAATAGAAATGATATAGACAGTGGATCAAATGAAGAACCTGAAAATGATCTATCTGATAAAGCTCCATCCAGATATGTTCAAAAGAATCATCCTGAATCTCAAATTTTGGGAGACAAGGAATCAGGTGTACGAACAAGGAGAACTCTTGTGGGATCTTCTAGTCATCTAGCATTTCTATCCACAATTGAACCACACAATGTCAATCAAGCTAGCAAAGATGAATGTTGGAAGCAAGCCATGAATGAAGAGCTTGATCAAATTCAAAAGAATGACACTTGGGAATTGGTACCAAGACCACATGATAAAAATGTCATTGGAACTAAATGGATTTTCAAGAAAAAGTTAAATGAGAATGGGGATGTTGTAAGAAACAAAGATAGACTGGTTTGCAGAGGGTATACTCAACAAGAAGGTATAGACTTTGAAGAAACGTTTGCTCTTGTAGCTAGACTTGAAGCCATAAGAATGTTTCTTGCATTTTCAAGTTTTCAACAAATCAAAGTTTATCAAATGGATGTTAAATCTACTTTTCTTAATGGAGATCTAGAAGAAGAAGTATATATAGAACAACCGGAAGGATTCATTTTGGGAAATGATGAAAATCTTGTTTGTAGACTTAAAAAGGCTCTATATGGTCTCAAAAAAGCTCCAAGGGCATGGTATTATCGTCTTGACAAATATCTTCATCAACAAGGATTTTCAAAGGGGCATGTTGATAGAAACTTATACACAAAAATTGAAAATGATAAACTATTGATTGTGGTTGTATATGTTGATGATATCATTTTTGGGAGTAACGAAGAATCTATGAGTCAAAAATTTTCTTCTGTCATGCAGCAAGAATTTGAAATGTCCTTACTTGGGGAACTAACATTCTTTCTTGGCTTGCAAGTGCATCAAACTACAGATGGTATATTCCTTTCACAAGAAAAATATCTTAAGCAAATTCTGAAGAAGTATGGCATGGAAGAATGCAAACCTGTAAGTACACCAATGATAACCGGATGCAATCTCAGTTCTCATGATGATTCTCCCATGGTGAATCAACCAGAATATAGATCAATGATAGGAAGTCTACTTTATCTCACTGTGAATAGACCAGACATTATGCATGCAATTGGGATTGTTGGACGATTCCAAGCTAATCCAAAAGAGTCTCACCTTCAGGCTGTCAAAAGAATATTAAAATATCTTCAAGGAACTCAAGACTTTGGTCTGTGGTATCCAAAGAATGCTGATCTTACTCTTCATGCTTACACTGATGCAGATTGGGCTGGAAGTGTTGATGATCGGAAAAGCACTAGTGGTGGTGCATTCTATATGGGACCCCGATTAGTATCTTGGTTCAGCAAGAAGCAAAATTCTATTGCCTTATCTACAGCAGAAGCAGAATATGTGGCTGCCGCATCTTGTTGCACTCAACTCCTTTGGATGATGCAAACCTTACAATATTTTCAAATCAAATGTGCTTCTCCTATCTCCATTATGTGTGATAATACAAGTGCCATCAGTATCTCAAAGAATCCTGTTATGCATTCGAAGACCAAGCACATTCCCATCAAGTATCACTTCCTACGTGAACAAGTGCTTGAGCAAAAGGTGAAGTTGGAGTATTTTCCCTCCAAAGAACAAGTTGTTGATATCTTTACCAAACCTCTGCCCAGGGAAGCGTTCGAGTATCTAAGACAGAAGCTGGGAGTCTTCTCTGCCAGTCAAAGGAACAATTCTGCATAAATTCAGAAGATTAAAAAGGATACGCGGTTTTCCTGATATACAGTCGCGTATATACGCGAGTATATGAACATAAAGTCGCGTATGGATAGTTGCTGACTATTTTTGGTTGGTGTCAGCATTCTACAATACTGTTTGGCTTTTCTGGTTATGTTTCTGCCTGAAAAATCATCTGATATGAAGAAGACAGGTACAGGAAGTATAAGTTCAGGGGGAGATGAAGGAATGTAAAATTTCCTATGCTTCACTTTCCATACACGGGTTAGATGAACAAAAGTCGCGTATACACGCGAGTTCCAGCAGACTCAGTCGCGTATGCATTAATGATAAAAGAATTGGGATGACAGCTGAAGATCATGAGCAGAGGTTAGAGGAGCATCGATCTGCTAATGATTAGATAAGGACGAGATCTTACGAGAGATTGTGGTATTTGTGTTCAAGGGATGATTTTGAGATTCATGTGCTCAATAAGAAGAGCCGAAAGTGTCTCGAAAGATCTTTCCAAAATACCTTCAGAAGGCATATAATATGGAGTTAGTGGATGCCTCATGCATTATGGGCATTGATGGATTTAAAATACCTGTTCTCTTCTTGAGAATTGTGGTGTTGGTCATGAAAAGTCATATTTATAATTTGATGAAAAGGTCATGTTGAGACCCATGATGTAAAATTGTAATATTCAGTCATGTAAGGACTTGTCAAATTTGTAAACCCACTTGGTTGGGTAGCTGAGTCAAATTTGTAAACTCACTTGGTTGGGTAGCTGAGTTGAAATGTGAAAATCCACTTGGTTGGATCTTTGATGTAAGTATGAGTCCTTGGTGATAGGAAGGTCATGGAGTCATGTGTTTCATTGAAAAATATGTTTGAAGATTCAGCATGAACTCAGGGGGAGCTTGGTCACTTCAGTATACATCAGATCTGCAGAACGCTTCTTCTACATGAGGAGAAAAGGGGGAGAGTGTGTTGGTTTTGATCTGCCCTTTGCCCTTGATGTGAAAGTGGGAGAGTGACATGGTGTTTGAATGAAGAGAAAGAATGGTGTCAAAGAATGGGGATAGTGACATGGTGTCTATCTTTTGTGGTGATCAAACACCATTGTGGTTGCCATCAAGTCCAAAGGGGGAGATTGTTGGCAATATGATGCAGAGTGTTGTCCTTGATGGCAACCCACTGAATGAAGATGAAGACATGAGATTGTTGGCATGTGTTGTCCTTGATGGAAATACACCTGATGAAGTTATTCTTGACTTGATGGACTTGGTAAATGATGTAAATATGATGTGATATGATGTTTATTGACAATATGATGTAGAGAGTTGTTCTTAAATGGCAACCCACCTGATGAAGATGATGGCAACTTACTTGATGAAGTTGTGCTTGATAGAATATGTCTTGATGAACCTGTTTAAAGATGAAAATCTGATGTATCTACAGAGAGTACAAAAGGTAATGAAGAAAGGAATTCAATATGTGCTAGATCTATGATGAAAAGAGTATGTCTCAAGGCATACACGGATTTGCCTAGGAGAAGTCGCGTATGCACGCGGTAAAGTACGTGCCAAGTCGCGTATGGGAAAAAGCGCTCATAAAGTGCAAAACCAGGGGTAACCACCATGGTATTGACCCATTGTATTGGGTAATGATTCGTCTAAATAACCCCGTCTAGGAATACCATCGGAAGTAATGTGGTTTTGGCTCATGGTATTGAAAAAGGGTAAACCTATATAAAGAGAAGAAATTCATTGTGAAAATCATGAGTGTGGGTGCAAGAGGTCTGAGCTTGAATGAATACTTCTCTCTGAAGTATATATGAATGGAAAGGGTTACATTTGAATGATAGATCTGAATGCATGATGCACCAATGATGAAGAAGGGTATCTAGATCTGAAATGTACTTGTATTTGCTAGATCTTTTTATGGAACGATTAGATCTGAGATGAGGCGAACATATGTCTGAAGTAAAGGGTAAAATCTGTGTGATGTATATTTTCTGAAGAATTGCATTGATCTAAATGTCTGAAGAACCATAAACTAGTTTTACGTAGAGGAAGCGCGTATATACGCGTCTTCGCTGAAGAGAAAGCGCGTATGCGCAGTGAAATTAGCTCTGTAATATGTACAGAAGTATACACGGGTTGATGTGATTGGAAGCGCGTATATACGCGGTATCAGTGAAAGGAAAGCGCGTATGAAAACTAGGGTTTGGTGAAGCAAGGGGTATGAAATGTCTGATCTGTTCTGCTGTGTTGCTGCTATCTGTATTCTACAGTTCTGAGTTGTCTGTTTCAGTTTGGTTGTATGATGGAGCTTAAATATATGGAGTGGGTCCAGTCTAAAAATATGATGAAATGTGGCCTCCAAGTGGTGTCCTAAAGGAAGTTTTGGATCTAGTGTGAAAATTGATGAAACGTGGTCCTTAGAGGTGCTGAGGGTTGTAGCCTTCAGTCAGGGGGTTGTAGCTCCCTTCCAGGAGAGGCTGGTAAACGAGATCAGGGGGTCGTAGCTCCCTTCCAGGAGAGGCTGGTAAACGAGATCAGGGGGTCGTAGCTCCCTTCCAGGAGAGGCTGGTAAACGAGTCAGGGGGTTGGAGCTCCCTTCCAGGAGAGGCTGGTAAACGAGCGCAGGTGGGTGCCTGCGTGCTGGTAGGAGTCTGCGCCAGCACATATGTTGTAAGATGTTTTCTCTATAATAAAATATTGAAGCCTGAGCAACTGCAGCGGTGGTTTTCTCCCGGCTTGGGTTTCCACCTAAAATCCTGGTGTTCATGTGTGATGCTTATGTGTGATGGTTTATTCTGTTCTTACTGCACATGTTTATTGTTTATTGAACATCTAATGAATGAATGATGGAATGATATAAGTGAAGAATTAATGGCATAATTAGATCTCTGTGTATACGCGAGTTTTATGAAGGATATCCGCGTGTATACGCTAGTTTGGTTCAGCAAAGTAGCGTATGGGTTTTAGAGAGTGAAAAAGTAAAAAGCTTTGATAAAGTCCTAAATACTGATTCACCCCCCCCTCTCAGTATTTTTCCCAACAATTGGTATCAGAGCAGGTCCTTCTGCAGAAGCTTGATCGCTTGAAGGAGATCCGTCGCAATGGGAAGTCAAGAAGGAGTAATGTTTATAAAGCCACCTCTATTCAATGGAAGCAATCTGATATTCTGGAAGGTACGTACAAAAGCATATCTGCAAAGTCTTGGTGCAGATGTATGGGCAATCGTGGAAGAAGGTTATCAATACCCGGCAAGTATTCCTATTGATGCAGCAGAAAGGAAGAAGTATGAAACCAATGCCAAAGCAGTAAATGTCTTGCTGGGAAGCATGTATGAATCAGAATTTGCTAAAGTGATGCAGCTACATTCAGCAAAAGAAATATGGGACAAAATCATTCTGAGCTATGAAGGAGATACAAAGGTAAAAGGTGCAAAACTCCAAACTCTTAGAATTGAATATGAAAATTTGAAGATGCATAGTGATGAAAGTGTTGCCAGTTTCTTTCTTCGTCTAGATGATATTGTAAATCGGATGAGAAATTTGGGTGAAACCATAACTGATACTACTTTGGTGGAAAAAGTCTTAAGATCGTTGACTTCAAAATTTGACTCTAAATTTTCAGCTATTGAAGAAAGGCAAGATCTGCAAACTCTTACTATTGTTCGATTACATGGTATTCTGACTGCTTTTGAAATGAGACAAGGAGGTCCTTATCAAATCAAAGAAGCTTCTTTTAAGGTGTCTGCAAAAGGAAAAGAAAAGGAAGTTGTCAAGGAATCCAGCTATATATCTGAAGAAGAAGAAGAAGCAAATTTTGTTAGAAGCCTCCAACTAGGAACCGGAAGGTTCAAAGGTAAGCTTCCTTTCAAATGTTTTGATTGTGGAAGAGTTGGTCATTATGCTGCAAAGTGTCCTTATAAAGAAACATCTGCTAAAGGAAAAGAAGTAGCAAGAAGGAATAAGAATCGATCTAGCACAAGAAAGAGTTATTATACTAATGAAGACAGTGATGGGTCATCTGATAGTGAGGAAGAATGTGAAGAAGATTTTAGACTTCTCATGGCATTTGAACAAAGAGAAGAAAAGGATAATTTTGTGGATGCTCTAGAGGACAATGATTTTCTTGAAGAAAACAATCAACTCAAAGTATACCTAGAAGAAAATAAGATCATCATAGAATCACTGAAAAATTAGATTGAAGAAGAAAAGAAGCACAGGGAGAAAGCAGAATGTGAAGTGGTAAGTCTAAGAAAAGAATTAGAGAAATTTCAGACTCTGAATCTCAGATTTGCTAAAGGATCAGATACCTTAGATGAAATTATCAAGGCACAACGTTCTCCTCTCATAAAAATAGGTCTTGGATATATTGGGGAATCCTCTCAGGCTTCAGCACCGAACTATCTAAAGGCAGCAACTACTGGTTTACAATATTCTACCTCTCAACAAGGAAGAAAGGATTCTTTTCAGGTAAAGCAGGATCATCTCTCTTCAAGGAACAGTAACAGGAATAACTTTCAAAGAAGGTCCAACCAGCAGGTAAATCCAAATAGAAAATTTCATAATTACAAAAATGTATATTTCAATGGACAATGTTTTACATGTCACAATTTTGGTCATAAAGCTGCTCAATGTGTTGCTTACAAAACCATCATGACAAGAGAAGCAAGAAAGAAAAGGTTGGATATTGAACCAAAGAAGAATACCTATAACAAATTTTCTCCTCTTGAAAATGAAGTTGAATGTGCTTATTGAAATAATTTTGGTCATGAAGAGTCTGAATGCAGGAGTAAAGTCCAGCCAAAACAACACTTTCCCTCAAGTTCCAAAGTATGGAAAAAGAAGGAATTACAGGTTGAAAATTGTGGGATAGCATTATTTGTAGAAGGTGAAGAAAATCAATGGTACATTGATAGTGGATGCTCAAGACACATGACAGGTGACAAAAGCAAACTTCTTGCATATAATGCTCTAGAAAAGGAAAATAAAGTTACATTTGGAAATGATACTCCTGCTATAATTAAAGGAAAAGGGTCCGTGTTTCTAAAAGAAAAGGTGAGGGCTAATAATGTCATGTATGTGGATGGATTAAGGCATAATCTGTTAAGTGTAAGTCAAATGTGTGATCAAGGAACAGAAGTGGTCTTTAGTTCAAAAGAATGTGTGGTTCGTGATCTTGATACAGGTAAAATCATTATAAAAAGAAAAAGAATCCAAGCAACCTGTATGTACTGAACGACATAGATCAATGTTACTTGAGCAAGTCTTCAGAAAATTGGCTATGGAATAGAAGGCTGGGGCATCTGAGCTTCTCTCAAATCAACAAAGCAAGCATATTTCAAGCTGTTCGTGATCTTCCCAATGTTAATCCACCAGAAAGTATCATATGCAAATCTTGTCAATTCGGTAAGCAGACCAGAGTATGATTTAATGCCAAAGAAGGATCATCAAGTAAGCCTCTTGAACTCATTCATACTGACATATGTGGTCCTATGAGGAAAAATTCACCACGTGGGGAAGAATACTATATCTTATTTATTGATGATTACTCTAGAATGTGTTGGATCGGGTTCATTGTACACAAAGATGAAGCATTTGAAAAATTTCAGATCTTCAAAGCATTGGTAGAAAATGAATTAGATCTAAAAATCAAGTGTGTTAGATCTGATCGAGGAGGAGAATATACATCAAATGAATTCTTTGAATTTTGTAAACAACATGGCATAAAAAGACAGTTCTCTGTAGCAGGCACTCCACAACAAAATGGCGTAGCAAAAAGAATGGATAGAACAATTCAACAAATGACTAGAGCTATGCTTGATGATTCTAGAACTCCTGACATGTTCTGGAGTGAAGTAGCACATACAGCAGCTAACATTCTCAACAAGGCTAATGTTCGGGTAAATAGTGAAAAAACTCCATATGAACTCTGGTATGGTAATTCTCCCTCTGTGAATCATTTTAGAGTTTTTGGAAGTAAATGCTTTATCAAAAATAATGATGAAAATCTTGCCAAGTTTGAACCTAGAACAGATGAAGGGATATTTCTTGTTTACTCATCTACAAGCAAAGCATACAAGTGTTACAGTAGAAGGCTTCGAAAGATTGTTGAGTGTATTGATGTTGTTATTGATGAGTCTCCTGTAGCTCCTAAAGAAGAAAAAAAACAACAAAAGAAGATGATGGTGACTTATGTCCTTCTACATCAAATAGAAATGATATAGACAGTGGATCAAATGAAGAACCTGAAAATGATCTATCTGATAAAGCTCCATCCAGATATGTTCAAAAGAATCATCCTGAATCTCAAATTTTGGGAGACAAGGAATCAGGTGTACGAACAAGGAGAACTCTTGTGGGATCTTCTAGTCATCTGGCACTCCTATCCACAATTGAACCACACAATGTCAATCAAGCTAGCAAAGATGAATGTTGGAAGCGAGCCATGAATGAAGAGCTTGATCAAATTGAAAAGAATGATACTTGGGAATTGGTACCAAGACCACATGATAAAAATGTCATTGGAACTAAATGGATTTTCAAGAACAAGTTAAATGAGAATGGGGATGTTGTAAGAAACAAAGATAGACTGGTTTGCAAAGGGTATACTCAACAAGAAGGTATAGACTTTGAAGAAACGTTTGCTCCTGTAGCTAGACTTGAAGCCATAAGAATGTTTCTTGCTTTTTCAAGTTATCAACAAATCAAAGTTTATCAAATGGATGTTAAATCTACTTTTCTTAATGGAGATCTAGAAGAAGAAGTATATATAGAACAACCGGAAGGATTCATTTTGGGAAATTATGAAAATCTTGTTTGTAGACTTAAAAAGGCTCTATATGGTCTCAAACAAGCTCCAAGGGCTTGGTATTATCGTCTTGACAAATATCTTCATCAACAAGGATTTTCAAAAGGGTCTGATGATAGCAACTTATACACAAAAGTTGAAAATGATAAACTATTGATTGTGGTTGTATATGTTGATGATATCATTTTTGGGAGTAACGAAGAATCTTTGAGTCAAAAATTTGCTTCTGTCATGCAGCAAGAATTTGAAATGTCTTTACTTGGGGAACTAACATTCTTTCTTGGCTTGCAAGTGCATCAAACCGCAGATGGTATATTCCTATCACAAGCAAAATATCTTAAGCAAATTCTGAAGAAGTATGGCATGGAAGAATGCAAACCTGTAAGTACACCAATGATAACCGGATGCAATCTCAGTTCTCATGATGATTCTCCCACGGTGAATCAACCAGAATACAGATCAATGATAAGAAGTCTACTTTATCTCACTGGGACTAGACCAGACATTATGCATGCAGTTGGGATTGTTGGACGATTCCAAGCTAATCCAAAAGAGTCTCACCTTCAGGTTGTGAAAAGAATTTTCAAATATCTACAAGGAACTCAAGACTTTGGTCTATGGTATCCAAAGAATGCTGATCTTACTCTTCATGCTTACACCGATGCAGATTGGGCTGGAAGTGTTGATGATCGGAAAAGCACTAGTGGTGGTGCATTCTATATGGGACCCCGGTTAGTATCTTGGTTCAGTAAGAAGCAAAATTCTATTGCCCTATCTACAGCAGAAGCAGAATATGTGGCTGCCACATCTTGTTGCACTCAACTCCTTTGGATGATGCAAACCTTACAAGATTTTCAAATCAAATGTACACCTCATGTCCACATTAAGTGTGACAATACAAGTGCCATCAGTATTTCAAAGAATCCTGTTATGCATTCGAAGACCAAGCACATTCCCATCAAGTATCACTTCTTACGTGAACAAGTGCTTGAGAAAAAGGTGAAGTTGGAGTATGTTCCCTCCAAAGAACAAGTTGCTGATATCTTTACCAAACCTCTGCCCAGGGAAGTGTTCGAACATCTAAGACAGAAGCTGGGAGTGTTCTCTGCCAGTCAAAGGAAAAAATCTGCATAAATTCAGAATATTAAATAGGATACGCGGTTTTCCTGATATACAGTCGCGTATGGATAGTTGCTGACTATTTTTGGTTGGTGTCAGCATTCTGGAATACTGTTTGGCTTTTCTGGTTATGTTTCTGCGTGAAAAATCATCTGATATGAAGAAGACAAGTACAGGAGGTATAAGTTCAGGGGGAGACGAAGGAATGTAAAATTTCCTATGCTTCACTTTCCATACGCGGGTTAGATGAACAAAAGTCGCGTATACACGCGAGTTCCAACAGACACAGTCGCGTATGCATTAATGATAAGAGAATTGGGATGACAGCTGAAGATCAGGAACAGAGGTTCAGGGGGAGCATCATTCTGACTGCTAATGATTAGATAAGGACAGATCATGCAGAGATTGTAGTCGGTGACTTTTTGTTGAAGGTGTTCAGGCGGCATAAGCTAAGGAGGAGCCTTAGTCATATGAAAAGGATGTTCGGATGCACATTTTCAGGGGGAGCCCTAGCCTTGCTGAGTATAATACATTGTTGGCATTATGATGGTTCTGAAATATGTTCTCCTTCTTGAGGACTTTCTGGTGTTGGTCATAAAAAGTCATATTTATAATTTGATGAAAAGGTCATGTTGAGACCCATGATATAAAATTGTAATATTCAGTCATGTAAGGACTTGTCAAATTTGTAAACCCACTTGGTTGGGTAGCTGAGTCAAATTTGTAAACCCACTTGGTTGGGTAGCTGAGTTGAAATGTGTAAATCCACTTGGTTGGATATTTGATGTAAGTATGAGTCCTTGGTGATAGGAAGGTCATGGAGTCATGTGTTTCATTGAAAAATATGTTTGAAGATTCAGCATGAACTCAGGGGGAGCTTGGTCACTTCAGTATACATCAGATCTGCAGAACGCTTCTTCTACATGAGGAGAAAAGGGGGAGAGTGTGTTGGTTTTGATCTGCCCTTTGCCCTTGATGTCAAAGGGGGAGAGTGACATGGTGTTTGAATGAAGAGAAAGAATGGTGTCAAAGAATGGGGACAGTGACATGGTGTCTATCTGTTGTGGTGATCAAACACCATTGTGGTTTCCATCAAGTCCAAAGGGGGAGATTGTTGGCAATATGATGCAGAGTGTTGTCCTTGATGGCGACCCACTTAATGAAGATGAAGACATGATATTGTTGACATGTGTTGTCCTTGATGGCAATCCACCTCATGAAGTTATTTTTGGACTTGGTAAATGATGTAAATCTGATGTGATATGATGTTTGTTGACAATATGATGCTGGGTGTTGTCCTTGATGACAATCCACTTGATAGAGTGCTGTCCTTGAATGGAAACCCACTTGATGAAGTTGTGCTTGATAGAATATGTCATGATGAACTTGTTAAATGATGTAAATTTGATGTATCTACAGTGAGTACAGAAGGTAATGAAGAAAGGAATTCAACATGTGCTAGATCTATGATGAAAAGAGTATGTCTCAAGGCATACGCGGATTTGTCTAGTAGAAGTCGCGTATGCACACGGTAAAGTACGTGCCAAGTCGCGTATGGGCAAAAGCGCTCATAAAGTGCAAAACCAGGGGTAACCACCATGGTATTGACCCATTGTATTGGGTAATGATTCGTCTAAATGACCCCGTCCAGGAATACCATCGGAGGTAATGTGGTTTTGGCTCATGGTATTGAAAAAGGGTAAACCTATATAAAGAGAAGAAATTCATTGTGCAAATCATGAGTGTGGGTGCAAGAGGTCTGAGCTTGAATGAATACTTCTCTCTGAAGTATATCTGAATGGAAAGGGTTACATTTGAATGATAGATCTGAATGCATGATGCACCAATGCTGAAGAAGGGTATCTAGATCTGAAATGTACTTGTATTTGCTAGATCTGTTTATGGAACGATTAGATCTGAGATGAGGCGAACATCTGTCTGAAGTAAAGGGTAAAATCTGTGTGATGTATCTGTTCTGAAGAATTGCATTGATCTAAATGTCTGAAGAACCATACGCTAGTTTGACGCAGAGGAAGCGCGTATATACGCGACTTCGCTGAAGAGAAAGCGCGTATGCGCAGTGAAATTAGCTCTGTAATATGTACTGAAGTATATACGGGTTGATGTGATTGTAAGCGCGTATATACGCGGTATAAGTGAAAGGAAAGCGCGTATGCAAACTAGGGTTTGCTGAAGCAAGGGGTATGAAATGTCTGATCTGTTCTGCTGTGTTGCTGCTATCTGTATTCTACAGTTCTGAGTTGTCTGTTTCAGTTTGGTTGTATGATGGAGCTTAAATATGTGGAGTGGGTCTAGTCTGAAAATATGATGAAACGTGGCCTCCAAGTGGTGTCCTAAAGGAAATTTTTGATCCAGTGTGAAAATTGATGAAACGTGATCCATAGAGGTGCTGAGGGTTGTAGCCTTCAGTCAGGGGGTTGTAGCTCCCTTCCAGGAGAGGTTGGTAAACGAGATCAGGGGGTCGTAGCTCCCTTCCAGGAGAGGCTGGTAAACGAGATCAGGGGGTCGTAGCTCCCTTCCAGGAGAGGCTGGTTAACGAGTCAGGGGGTTGGAGCTCCCTTCCAGGAGAGGCTGGTAAACGAGCGCAGGTGGGTGCCTGCGTGCTGGTAGGAGTCTGCACCAGCACATATGTTGTAAGATGTTTTTCTCTATAATAAAATATTGAAGGCTGAGCAACTGCAGCGGTGGTTTTCTCCCGACTTGGGTTTCCACCTAAAATCCTGGTGTTCATGTGTGATGCTTATGTGTGATGGTTTATTCTGTTCTTACTGCACATGTTTACTGTTTATTAAACATCTAATGAATGAATGATGGAATGATATAAGTGAAGAATTAATGGCATAATTAGATCTCTGTGTATACACGAGTTTTATGAAGGATATCCGCGTATACATGCTAGTTTGGTTCAACAAAGTAGCGTATGGGTTTTAGAGAGTGAAAAATTAAAAGATTTGATAAAGTCCTAAATACTGATTCACCCCCCCCCCTCTCAGTATTTTTCCCAACAATTGGTATCAGAGCAGGTCCTTCTGCAGAGGCTTGATCGCTTGAAGGAGATCCGTCGCAATGGGAAGTCACGAAGGAGTAATGTCTATAAGGCCACCTCTATTCAATGGAAGCAATCTGATATTCTGGAAGGTACGAACAAAAGCATATCTGCAAAGTCTTGGTGCAGATGTATGGGCAATCGTGGAAGAAGGCTATCAATATCCGACAAGTATTCCTACTGATGCAGCTGAAAGGAAGAAGTATGAAATCAATGCCAAAGCAGTGAATGTCTTATTAGGAAGCATGTCTGAATCATAATTTGCTAAAGTGATGCAGCTACATTTAGCAAAAGAAATATGGGACAAAATCATTCTGAGCTATGAAGGAGATACAAAGGTAAAAAGTGCAAAACTCCAAACTCTTAGAATTGAATATGAAAATTTGAAGATGCATAGTGATGAAAGTGTTGCCAGTTTCTTTCTTCGTCTAGATGATATTGTAAATCTGATGAGAAATTTGGGTGAAACCATAACCGATACTACTCTGGTGGAAAAAGTCTTAAGATCCTTGACTTCAAAATTTGACTCTAAAGTTTCAGCTATTGAAGAAAGGCAAGATCTGCAAACTCTTACTATTGTTCAATTACATGGTATTCTGACTGCTTTTGAAATGAGACAAGGAGGTCCTTCTCAAATCAAAGAAGTTGTTTTTAAGGCGTCCGCAAAAGGAAAAGAAAAGGAAGTTGTCAAAGAATCCAGCTATATATCTGAAGAAGAAGAAGAAGCAAATTTTGTGAGAAGACTTCAACTAGGTACCGGAAAGTTCAAAGGTAAGCTTCCTTTCAAATGTTTTAATTGTGGAAGAGTTGGTCATTATGATGCAAAGTGTCCTTATAAAGAAACACCGGCTAAAGGAAAAGAAGTAGCAAGAAGGAATAAGAATCGATCTAGCACAAGAAAAATTTATTATACTAATGAAGACAGTGATGGGTCATCTGATAGTGAGGAAGAATGTGAAGAAGACTTTAGACTTATCATGGCATTTGAACAAAGAGAAGAAAAGGATACTTTTATGGATGCTCTAGAGAGCAAAGATTTTCTTGAAGAAAACAATCAACTCAAAGTAAGCCTAGAAGAAATAAGATCATCATAGTCACAATCGAAAAATCGTATTGAAGAAGAAAAAGAAGCACAAAGAGCAGGTTTAATGAAGTGGTAAGTCTAAGAAAAGAATTAGAGAAAGTTCAGACTCTGAATCTCAGATTTGCTAAAGGATCAGATACCTTAGATGAAATTATCAAGGCACAACGTTCTCCTCTCATAAAAACATGTCTTGGATATATTGGGGAATCCTCTCAGGCTTCAGCACCGAACTATCTAAAGGCAGCAACTACTGGTTTACAATATTTTGCCTCTCAACAAGGAAGAAAGGATTTGTTGGGGCCCTTGTTTTTGTTTAAGTTTTGAATTTTGAACTTGGACTCTTTTTGACAAAGAAGGTCCAACCAGCAGGTAAATCCAAATAGAAAATTTCATAATTACAAAAATATCTATTTCAATGGACAATGTTTTACATGTCACAATTTTGGTCATAAAGTTTCTCAATGTGTTGGTTACAAAACCATCATGACAAGAGAAGAAAGAAAGAAAAGGTTGGATACTGAACCAAAGAAGAATACCTATAAAAACTTTTCTCCTCTTCAAAATGAAGTTGAATGTGCTTATTGCAATAACTTTGGTCATGAAGAATCTGAATGCAGGAGTAAAGTCCAGCCAAAACAACACATTCCCTCAAGTTCCAAAGTATGGAAAAAGAAGGAATTACAGGTTGAAAATTGTGGGATAGCATTATTTGCAGAAGGTGAAGAAAATCAATGGTACATTGATAGTGGATGCTCAAGACACATGACAGGTGACAAAAGAAAACTTCTTGCATATAATTCTCTAGAAAAGGAAAAGAAAGTTACATTTGGAAATGATACTCCTGCTATAATTAAATGAAAAGGGTCTGTGTTTCTAAAAGAAAAGGTGAAGGCTAATAATGCCATGTATGTGGATGGATTAAGGCATAATCTGTTAAGTGTAAGTCAAATGTGTGATCAAGGAACAGAAGTGGTCTTTAGTTCAAAAGAATGTGTGGTTCGTGATCTTGATACAGGTAAAATCATTATAAAAGGAAAAAGAAATCCAAGAAACCTGTATGTACTGAACGGCATAGATCAATGTTACTTGAGCAAGTCTTCAGAAAATTGGCTATGGCATAGAAGGCTGGGGCATCTGAACTTCTCTCAAATCAACAAAGCAAGTAGATTTCAAGCTGTTCGTGATCTTCCCAATGTTAATCCACCAGAAATTATCATATGCAAATCTTGTCAATTCGGTAAGAAGATCAGAGTATGATTTAATGCCAAAGAAGGATCATCAAGTAAGCCTCTTGAACTCCTTCATACTGACATATGTGGTCCTATGAGGAAAAAGTCACCACGTGGGGAAGAATACTATATCTTATTTATTGATGATTACTCTAGAATGTGTTGGATCGGGTTCATTGTACACAAGATGAAGCATTTGAAAATTTTCAGATCTTCAAAGCATTGGTAGAAAATGAATATGATCTAAAAATCAAGTGTCTTAGATCTGATCGAGGAGGAGAATATACATCAAATGAATTCTTTGAATTTTGTAAACAACATGGCATAAAAAGACAGTTCTCTGTAGCAGGCACTCCACAACAAAATGGCGTAGCAGAAAGAATGAATAGAACAATTCAACAAATGACTAGAGCTCTGCTTGATGATTCTGGAACTCCTGACATGTTCTGAAGTGAAGCAGCACATACAACAGCTAACATTCTCAACAAGGTTCATGTTCGGGTAAATAGTGACAAAACTCCATATGAACTCTGGTATGGTAATTCTCCCTCTGTGAAGCATTTTAGAGTTTTTGGAAGTAAATGCTTTATCAAAAATAATGATGAAAAGCTTGGCAAGTTTGAACCTAGATCAGATGAAGGGATATTTCTTGGTTACTCATCTACAAGTAAAGCATACAAATGTTACAATAAAAGGCTTCGAAAGATTGTTGAATGTATTGATGTTGTTATTGATGAGTCTCCTGCAGCTCCTAAAGAAGAAAAACAAACAACAAAAGAAGATGATGGTGACTTATTTCCTTCTACATCAAATAGAAATGATATAGACAGTGGATCCAATGAAGAACCTGAAAATGATCTATCTGAAAAAGCTCCATCCAGATATGTTCAAAAGAATCATCCTGAATCTCAAATTTTGGGAGACAAGGAATCAGGTGTACGAACAAGGAGAACTCTTGTGGGATCTTCTAGTCATCTAGCACTTCTATCCACAATTGAACCACACAATGTAAATCAAGCTAGCAAAGATGAATGTTGGAAGCAAGCCATGAATGAAGAGCTTGATCAAATTGAAAAGAATGACACTTGGGAATTGGTACCAAGACCACATGATAAAAATGTCATTGGAACTAAATTGATTTTCAAGAACAAGTTAAATGAGAATGGGGATGTTGTAAGAAACAAAGCTAGATTGGTTTGCAAAGGGTATACTCAACAAGAAGGTATAGACTTTGAAGAAACGTTTGCTCCTGTAGCTAGACTTGAAGCCATAAGAATGTTTCTTGCTTTTTCAAGTTATCAACAAATCAAAGTTTATCAAATGGATGTTAAATCTGCTTTTCTTAATGGTGATCTAGAAGAAGAAGTATATAGAACAACCGGAAGGATTCATTTTGGGAAATGATGAAAATCTTGTTTGTAGACTTAAAAAGGCTCTATATGGTCTCAAACAAGCTCCAAGGGCATGGTATTATTGTCTTGACAAATATCTTCATCAACAAGGTTTTTCAAAGGGGTCTGCTGATAGCAACTTATACACAAAAGTTGAAAATGATAAACTATTGATTGTGGTTGTATATGTTGATGATATCATTTTTTGGAGTAACGAAGAATCTATGAGTCAAAAATTTGCTTCTGTCATGCAGCAAGAATTTGAAATGTCCTTACTTGGGGAACTAACATTCTTTCTTGGCTTGCAAGTGCATCAAACTGCAGATGGTATATTCCTTTCACAAGCAAAATATCTTAAGAAAATTCTGAAGAAGTATGGCATGGAAGAATGCAAACCTGTAAGCACACCAATGATAACCGGATGCAATCTCAGTTCTCATGATGATTCTCCCACGCTGAATCAACCAGAATACAGATCAATGATAGGAAGTCTACTTTGTCTCACTGGGACTAGACCAGAAATTATGCATGCAGTTGGGATTGTTGGACGATTCCAAGCTAATCCAAAAGAGTCTCACCTTCAGGCTGTCAAAATAATATTCAAATATCTACAAGGAACTCAAGACTTTGGTCTGTGGTATCCAAAGAATGTCGATCTTACTCTTCATGCTTACACTGATGCAGATTGGGCTGGAAGTGTTGATGATCGGAAAAGCACTAGTGGTGGTGCATTCTATATGGGACCCCGGTTAGTATCTTGGTTCAGCAAGAAGAAAAATTCTATTGCCTTATCTACATCAGAAGCAGAATATGTGGCTGCCGCATCTTGTTGCACTCAAATCCTTTGGATGATGCAAACCTTACAAGATTTTCAAATCAAATGTGCTTCTCCTATCTCCATTATGTGTGATAATACAAGTGCCATCGGTATCTCAAAGAATCCTGTTATGCATTCGAATACCAAGAACATTCCCATCAAGTATCACTTCTTACGTGAACAAGCGCTTGAGCAAAAGGTGAAGTTGGAGTATGTTCCCTCCAAAGAACAAGTTGCTGATATCTTTACCAAACCTCTGCCCAGGGAAGTGTTCGAACATCTAAGACAGAAGTTGGGAGTGTTCTCTGCCAGTCAAAGGAAAAAATCTGTATAAATTTAGAAGATTAAATAGGATACGCGGTTTTCCTGATATACAGTCGCGTATGGATAGTTGCTGACTATTTTTGGTTGGTGTTAGCATTCTGCAATACTGTTTGGCTTTTCTGGTTATGTTTCTGCCTGAAAAATCATCTGATATGAAGAAGACAAGTACAGGAGGTATAAGTTTAGGGGGAGATGAAGGAATGTAAAATTTCCTATGCTTCACTTTCCATACGCGGGTTAGAGGAACAAAAGTTGCGTATACACGCGAGTTCCAACAGACACAGTCACGTATGCATTAATGATAAGAGAATTGGGATGACAACTGAAGATCAGGAATAGAGGTTCAGGGGGAGCATCATTCTGACTGCTAATGATTAGATAAGGAAAGATCATGCAGAGATTGTAGTCGGTGACTTTTGAAGTTGAAATGTGTAAATCCACTTGGTTGGATCTTTGAGTCATTGGTGATAGGAAGGTCATAGAGTCATGTACTTCATTGAAAATATGTTTGAAGATTTAGCATGAACTCAGGGGGAGCACGGTCACTTCAGTGTACATCAGATCTACAGAGCGCTTCCGTCTCCAAGAGGAGAAAAACCTTGTGTTGGTTTTGGTCCGCCCTTTGCCCTTGATGTCAAAGGGGGAGAGTGACATGGTGTTTGAATAAAGGGAAAGAATGGTGTCAAAGAATGGGGAGAGTGACATGGAGTCTATCTCGTTGTGGTAACCAAACACCATAGTGGTTGCCATCAAGTCCAAAGGGGGAGATTGTTGGCAATATGATGCAGAGTGTTGTCCTTGATGGCAACCCACTTAATGAAGATGAAGACATGAGAATGTTGACATGTGTTGTCCTTGATGGCGATCCACCTGATGAAGTTATTCTTGACTTGATGGACTTGGTAAATGATGTAAATCTGATGTGATATGATGTTTGTTGCCAATATGATGCTGGGTGTTGTCCTTGATGACAATCCACTTGATAGAGTGTTGTCCTTGAATGGAAACCCACTTGATGAAATTGTGCTTGATAGAATATGTCATGATGAACCTATTAAATGATGTAAATCTGAAGTATCTACAGAGAGTACAGAAGGCAATGAAGAAAGGAATTCAATATGTGCTAGATCTATGATGAAAAGAGAGTGTCTCAAGGCATACGCGGATTTGTCTAGTAGAAGTCGCCAGATGCAGCTGCAGTAGCACGTGCTGGTGCCACAGATGGGCAAAAGCGTCAAAAGTGCAAAACCAGGGGTAACCACCATGGTATTGATCCATTGTATTGGGTAATGATTCGTCTAAATGACCCCTGTCTGTGAATACCATCGGAAGTAATGTGGTTTTGGCTCATGGTATTGAAAAAGGTAAACCTATATAAAGAGAAGAAATTCACCGTGTTAGACATGAGTGTGAGAGCAAGAGGTCTCGAGCTTGAAACAACACTTCTCTCTCACATATCCGAATGCAAAAGGGTTACATTTGAATGATAGATCTGAATGCATGATGCACCAATGATGAAGAAGGGTATCTAGATCTGAAATGTACTTGTATTTGCTAGATCTGTTTATGGAACGATTAGATCTGAGATGAGGCGAACATCTGTCTGAAGTAAAGGGTAAAATCTGTGTGATGTATTTGTTCTGAAGAATTGCATTGATCTAAATGTCTGAAGAACCATATGCTAGTTTTACGCAGAGGAAGCGCGTATATACGTGGCTTCGCTGAAGAGAAAGCGCGTATGCGCAGTGAAATTAGCTCTGTAATATGTACAGAAGTATACGCGGGTTGATGTGATTGGAAGCGCGTATATACGCGGTATCAGTGAAGGGAAAGCGCGTATGCAAACTAGGGTTTGCTGAAGCAAGGGGTATGAAATGTCTGATCTGTTCTGATGTGTTGCTGCTATCTGTATTCTACAGTTCGGAGTTGTCTGTTTCAGTTTGGTTGTATGATGGAGCTTAAATATGTGGAGTGGGTCCAGTCTGAAAATATGATGAAACGTGGCCTCCAAGTGGTGTCCTAAAGGAAGTTTTGGATCCAGTGTGAAAATTGATGAAACGTGGTCCATAGAGGTGCTGAGGGTTGTAGCCTTCAGTCAGGGGGTTGTAGCTCCCTTCAAGGAGAGGCTGGTAAACGAGATCAGGGGGTCGTAGCTCCCTTCCAGGAGAGGCTGGTAAACGAGATCAGGGGGTCGTAGCTCCCTTCCAGGAGAGGTTGGTTAACGAGTCAGGGGGTTGGAGCTCCGTTCCAGGAGAGGCTGGTAAACGAGCGCAGGTGGGTGCCTGCGTGCTGGTAGGAGTCTGCACCAGAACATATGTTGTAAGATGTTTTCTCTATAATAAAATATTGAAGGCTGAGCAACTGCAGCGGTGGTTTTCTCCCGACTTGGGTTTCCACCTAAAATCCTGGTGTTCATGTGTGATGCTTATGTGTGATGGTTTATTCTGCTCTTACTGCACATGTTTACTATTTATAGAACATCTAATGAATGAATGATGGAATGATATAAGTGAAGAATTAATGGCATAATTAGATCTCTGTGTATACGCGAGTTTTATGAAGGATATCCGCGTATACATGCTAGTTTGGTTCAGCAAAGTAGCGTATGGGTTTTAGAGAGTGAAAAAGTAAAATATTTGATAAAGTCCTAAATACTGATTCACCCCCCCCCCTCTCAGTATTTTTCCCAACAATTGGTATCAGAGAAGGTCCTTCTGCAGAAGCTTGATCGCTTGAAGGAGATCCGTCGCAATGGGAAGTCACGAAGGAGTAATGTCTATAAAGCCACCTCCATTCAATGGAAGCAATCTGATATTCTGGAAGGTACGAACAAAATAATATCTGCAAAGTCTTGGTGCAGATGTATGGGCAATCGTGGAAGAAGGCTATCAATATCCGACAAGTATTCCTACTGATGCAGCTGAAAGGAAGAAGTATGAAATCAATGCCAAAGCAGTGAATGTCTTATTAGGAAGCATGTCTGAATCAGAATTTGCTAAAGTGATGCAACTACATTCAGCAAAAGAAATATGGGACAAAATCATTCTGAGCTATGAAGGAGATACAAAGGTAAAAAATGCAAAACTCCAAACTCTTAGAATTGAATATGAAAATCTGAAGATGCATAGTGATGAAAGTATTGCCAGTTTCTTTCTTCGTCTAGATGATATTGTAAATCGGATGAGAAATTTGGGTGAAACCATAACTGATACTACTCTGGTGGAAAAAGTCTTAAGATCTTTGACTTCAAAATTTGACTCTAAAGTTTCAGCTATTGAAGAAAGGCAAGATCTGCAAACTCTTACTGTTGTTCAATTACATGGTATCCTGACTGCTTTTGAAATGAGACAAGGAGGTCCTTCTCAAATCAAAGAAGCTGCTTTTAAGGCGTCCGCAAAAGGAAAAGAAAAGGAAGTTGTCAAGGAATCCAGCTATATATCTGAAGAAGAAGAAGAAGCAAATTTTGTGAGAAGACTCCAACTAGGAACCGGAAGGTTCAAAGGTAAGCTTCCTTTCAAATGTTTTGATTGTGGAAAAGTTGGTCATTATGCTGCAAAATGTCCTTATAAAGAAACATCTGCTAAAGGAAAAGAAGTAGCAAGAAGGAATAAGAATCGATCTAGCACAAGAAAAATTTATTATACTAATGAAGACAGTGATGGGTCATCTGATAGTGAGGAAGAATGTGAAGAAGATTTTAGACTTCTCATGGCATTTGAACAAAGAGAAGAAAAGGATACTTTTGTGGATGCTCTAGAGGACAATGATTTTCTTGAAGAAAACAATCAACTCAAAGTATACCTAGAAGAAAATAAGATCATCATAGAATCACTGAAAAATCAGATTGAAGAAGAAAAGAAGCACAGGGAGAAAGCAGAATGTGAAGTGGTAAGTCTAAGAAAAGAATTAGAGAAAGTTCAGACTCTGAATCTCAGATTTGCTAAAGGATCAGATACCTTAGATAAAAATATCAAGGCACAACGTTCTTCTCTCATAAAAACAGGTCTTGGATATATTGGGGAATCCTCTCAGGCTTCAGCACTGAACTATCTAAAGGCAACAACTACTGGTTTACAATATTCTGCCTCTCAACAAGGAAGAAAGGATTCTTTTCAGGTAAAGCAGGATCATCTCTCTTCAAGGAACACTGACAGGAATAACTTTCAAAGAAGGTCCAACCAGCAGGTAAATCCAAATAGAAAATTTCATAATTACAAAAATGTCTATTTCAATGGACAATGTTTTACATGTCACAATTTTGGTCATAAAGCTGCTCAATGTGTTGCTTACAAAACCATCATGACAAGAGAAGCAAGAAAGAAAAGGTTGGATACTGAACCAAAGAAGAATACCTATAACAACTTTTCTCCTCTTAAAAATGAAGTTGAATGTGCTTATTGCAATAACTTTGGCCATGAAGAATCTGAATTCAGGAGCAAAGTCCAGCCAAAACGGCAGTTTTCCTCAAGTTCCAAAGTATGGAAAAAGAAGGAATTACAGGTTGAAAATTGTGGGATAGCATTATTTGCAGAAGGTGAAGAAAATCAATGGTACATTGATAGTGGATGCTCAAGACACATGACAAGTGACAAAGCAAACTTCTTGCATATAATGCTCTAGAAAAGGAAAAGAAAGTTACATTTTGAAATGATACTCCTGCTATAATTAAAGGAAAAGGGTCTGTGTTTCTAAAAGAAAAGGTGAAGGCTAATAATGTCATGTATGTGGATGGATTAAGGCATAATCTGTTAAGTGTAAGTCAAATGTGTGATCAAGGAACAGAAGTGGTCTTTAGTTCAAAATAATGTGTGGTTCGTGATCTTGATACAGGTAAAATCATTATAAAAGGAAAAAGAAATCCAAGCAACCTGTATGTACTGAACGGCATAGATCAATGTTACTTGAGAAAGTCTTCAGAAAATTGGCTATGGCATAGAAGGCTGGGGCATCTAAGCTTTTCTCAAATCAACAAAGCCAGCAGACTTCAAGTTGTTCGTGATCTTCCCAATGTTAATCTACCAGAAAGTATCATATGCAAATCTTGTCAATTCGGTAAGCAGACCAGAGTACGATTTAATGCCAAAGAAGGATCATCAAGTAAGCCTATTGAACTCATTCATACTGACATATGTGGACCTATGAGGAAAAATTCACCACGTGGGGAAGAATACTATATCTTATTTATTGATGATTTCTCTAGAATGTGTTGGATCGGGTTGATTAAACACAAAGATGAAGCATTTGAAAATTTTCAGATCTTCAAAGCATTGGTGGAAAATGAATTAGATCTAAAAATCAAGTGTCTTAGATCTGATCGAGGAGGAGAATATACATCAAATGAATTCTTTGAATTTTGTAAACAACATGGCATAAAAAGACAGTTCTCTGTAGCAGGCACTCCACAACAAAATGGCGTAGCAGAAAGAATGAATAGAACAATTCAACAAATGACTAGAGCTATTCTTGATGATTCTGGAACTCCTGACATGTTCTGGAGTGAAGTAACACGTACAGCAGCTAACATTCTCAACAAGGCTCATGTTCGGGTAAATAGTGACAAAACTCCATATGAACTCTGGTATGGTAATTCTCCCTCTGTGAAGCATTTTAGAGTTTTTGGAAGTAAATGATTTATCAAAAATAATGATGAAAAGCTTGGCAAGTTTGAACCTAGATCAGATGAAGGGATATTTCTTGGTTACTCATCTACAAGCAAAGCATACAAATGTTACAATAAAAGGCTTCAAAAGATTGTTGAATGTATTGATGTTGTTATTGATGAGTCTCCTGCAGCTCCTAAAGAAGAAAAAAAAACAACAAAAGAAGATGATGGTGACTTATGTCCTTCTACATCAAATAGAAATGATATAGACAGTAGATCCAATGAAGAACCTGAAAATGATCTATCTGAAAAAGCTCCATCCAGATATGTTCAAAAGAATAATCCTGAGTCTCAAATTTTGGGAGACAAGGAATCGGGTGTACGAACAAGGAGAACTCTGGTGGGACCTTCTAGTCATCTGGCACTTATTTCCACAATTGAACCACACAATGTCAATCAAGCTAGCAAAGATGAATGTTGGAAGCAAGCCATGGATGAAGAGCTTGATCAAATTGAAAAGAATAACACTTGGGAATTGGTACCAAGACCACATGATAAAAATGTCATTGGAACTAAATGGATTTTCAAGAACAAGTTAAATGAGAATGGGGATGTTGTAAGAAACAAAGCTAGACTGGTTTGCAGAGGGTATACTCAACAAGAAGGTATAGACTTTGAAGAAACGTTTTCTCCTGTAGCTAGACTTGAAGCCATAAGAATGTTTCTTGCTTTTTCAAGTTATCAAAAAATCAAAGTTTATCAAATGGATGTTATATCTACTTTTCTTAATGAAGATATAGAAGAAGAAGTATATATAGAACAACCGGAAGGATTCATTTTGGGAAATGATGAAAATATTGTTTGTAGACTTAAAAAGGCTCTATATGGTCTCAAACAAGCTCCAAGGGCATGGTATTATCGTCTTGACAAATATCTTCATCAACAAGGATTTTCAAAGGGGTCTGCTGATAGCAACTTATACACAAAAGCTGAAAATGATAAACTATTGATTGTGGTTGTATATGTTGATGATATCATTTTTGGGAGTAACGAAGAATCTATGAGTCAAAAATTTGCTTCTGTCATGCAGCAAGAATTTGAAATGTCCTTACTTGGGGAACTAACATTCTTTCTTGGCTTGCAAGTGCATCAAAATGCAGATGGTATATTCCTTTCACAAGCAAAATATCTTAAGCAAATTCTGAAGAAGTATGGCATGGAAGAATGCAAACCTGTAAGTACACCAATGATAACCGGATGCAATCTCAGTTCTCATGATGATTCTCCTCCAGTGAATCAACCAGATTACAGATCAATGATAGGAAGTCTAATTTATCTCACTGGGACTAGACCAGACATTATGCATGCAGTTGGGATTGTTGGAAGATTCCAAGCTAATCCAAAAGAGTCTCACCTTCAGGCTGTTAAAAGAATTTTCAAATATCTACAAGGAACTCAAGACTTTGGTCTATGGTATCCAAAGAATGCCGATCTTACTCTTCATGCTTACACTGATGCAGATTGGGCTGGAAGTGTTGATGATCGGAAAAGCACTAGTGGTGGTGCATTCTATATGGGACCTCGGTTAGTATCCTGGTTCAGCAAGAAGCAAAATTCTATTGCCTTATCTACAGCAGAAGCAGAATATGTGGCTGCCGCATCTTGTTGCACTCAACTCCTTTGGATGATGCAAACCTTACAAGATTTTCAAATCAAATGTGCTTCTCCTATCTCCATTATGTGTGATAATACAAGTGCCATCAGTATCTCAAATAATCATGTTATGCATTCGAAGACCAAGCACATTCCCATCAAGTATCACTTCTTACGTGAACAAGTGCTTGAGCAAAAGGTGAAGTTGGAGTATGTTCCCTCCAAAGAACAAGTTGCTGATATCTTTACCAAACCTCTGCCCAGGGAAGTGTTTGAACATCTAAGACAGAAGCTGGGAGTGTTCTTTGCCATTCAAAGGAAAAAATCTGCATAAATTCAGAAGATTAAATAGGATACGCGGTTTTCCTGATATACAGTCGCGTATATACGCGAGTATATGAACATAAAGTCGCGTATGGATAGTTGCTGAATATTTTTGGTTGGTGTCAGCATTCTGCAATACTGTTTGGCTTTTCTGGTTATGTTTCTGCCTGACAAATCATCTGATATGAAGAAGACAAGTACAGGAGGTATAAGTTCAGGGGGAGATGAAGGAATGTAAAATTTCCTATGCTTCACTTTCCATACGGGGGTTAGATGAACAAAAGTCGCGTATACACGCGAGTTCCAACAGACACAGTCGCGTATGCATTAATGATAAGAGAATTGGGATGACAGCTGAAGATCAGGAACAGAGGTTCAGGGGGAGCATCATTCTTACTGCTAATGATTAGATAAGGACATATCATGCAGAGATTGTAGTCGGTGACTTGCTGTTGAAGGTGTTCGGGCGGCATAAGCTAAGGAGGAGCCTTAGTCATATGAAAAGGATGTTCGGATGCACATTTTCAGGGGGAGCCCTAGCCTTGCTGAGTATAATACATTGTTGGCATTATGATGGTTCTGAAATATGTTCTCCTTCTTGAGGACTTTCTGGTGTTGGTCATAAAAAGTCATATTTATAATTTGATGAAAAGGTCATGTTGAGACCCATGATATAAAATTGTAATATTCAGTCATGTAAGGACTTGTCAAATTTGTAAACCCACTTGGTTGGGTAGCTGAGTCAAATTTGTAAACCCACTTGGTTGGGTAGCTGAGTTGAAATGTGTAAATCCACTTGGTTGGATATTTGATGTAAGTATGAGTCCTTGGTGATAGGAAGGTCATGGAGTCATGTGTTTCATTGAAAAATATGTTTGAAGATTCAGCATGAACTCAGGGGGAGCTTGGTCACTTCAGTATACATCAGATCTGCAGAACGCTTCTTCTACATGAGGAGAAAAGGGGGAGAGTGTGTTGGTTTTGATCTGCCCTTTGCCCTTGATGTGAAAGTGGGAGAGTGACATGGTGTTTGAATGAAGAGAAAGAATGGTGTCAAAGAATGGGGATAGTGACATGGTGTCTATCTGTTGTGGTGATCAAACACCATTGTGGTTGCCATCAAGTCCAAAGGGGGAGATTGTTGGCAATATGATGCAGAGTGTTGTCCTTGATGGCAACCCACTTAATGAAGATCAAGACATGAGATTATTGACATGTGTTGTCCTCGATGGCGATCCACCTGATGAAGTTATTCTTGGACTTGGTAAATGATGTAAATCTGATGTGATATGATGTTTGTTGACAATATGATGCTGGGTGTTGTCCTTGATGACAATCCACTTGATAGAGTGTTGTCCTTGAATGGCAACCCACTTGATGAAGTTGTGCTTGATAGAATATGTCATGATGAACTTGTTAAATGATGTAAATCTGATGTATCTACAGTAAGTACAGAAGGTAATGAAGAAAGGAATTCAACATGTGCTAGATCTATGATGAAAAGAGTATGTCTCAAGGCATACACGGATTTGTCTAGTATAAGTCGCGTATGCACGCGGTAAAGTACGTGCCAAGTCGCGTATGGGCAAAAGAGCCCAAAAAGTGCAAAACCAGGGGTAACCACCATGGTATTGACCCATTGTATTGGGTAATGATTCGTTTAAATGACCCCGTCCAGGAATACCATCGGAAGTAATGTAGTTTTGGCTCATGGTATTGAAAAAGGGTAAACCTATATAAAGAGAAGAAATTCATTGTGCAAATCATGAGCGTGAGTGCAAGATGTCTGAGCTTGAATGAATACTTCTCTCTGAAGTATATTTGAATGGAAAGGGTTACAGTTGAATGATAGATCTGAATGCATGATGCACCAATGATGAAGAAGGGTATCTAGATCTGAAATGTACTTGTATTTGCTAGATCTGTTTATGGAATGATTAGATCTGAGATGAGGCGAACATCTGTCTGAAGTAAAGGGTAAAATCTGTGTGATGTATCTGTTCTGAAGAATTGCATTGATCTAAATGTCTGAAGAACCATACGCTAGTTTTACGCAAAGGAAGCGCGTATATACGTGGCTTCGCTGAAGAGAAAGCGCGTATGCGCAGTGAAATTAGCTCTGTAATATGTACAGAAGTATACGCGGGTTGATGTGATTGGAAGCGCGTATATACGATGTATCAGTGAAAGGAAAGCATGTATGCAAACTAGGGTTTGCTGAAGCAAGGGGTATGAAAGTTCTGATTTGTTCTGCTGTGTTGTTGCTATCTGTATTCTACTGTTCTGAGTTGTCTGTTTCAGTTTGATTGTATGATGGAGCTTAAATATGTGGAGTGGGTCCAGTCTGAAAATATGATGAAACGTGGCCTGCAAGTGGTGTCCTAAAGGAATCTTTGGATCCAGTGTGAAAATTGATGAAATGTGGTCCATAGAGGTGCTGAGGGTTGTAGCCTTCCGTCAGGGGGTCATAGCTCCCTTCCAGGAGAGGCTGGTAAACGAGATCAGGGGGTCGTAGCTCCCTTCCAGGAAAGGCTGGTAAACGAGAGCAGGGGGTCGTAGCTCCCTTCCAGGAGAGGCTGGTAAACGAGCGCAGGTGGGTGCGTGCATGCTGGTAGGAGTCTGCACCAGCACATATGTTGTAAGATTTTTTCTCTATAATAAAATATTGAAGGCTGAGCAACTGCAGCGGTGGTTTTCTCCCGACTTGGGTTTCCACCTAAAATCCTGGTGTTCATGTGTGATGCTTATGTGTGTTGGTTTATTCTGTTCTTACTGCACATGTTTACAGTTTATTGAACATCTAATAAATGAATGATGGAATAATATAAGTAAAGAATTAATGGCATAACAAGATCTCTGTGTATACGCTAGTTTTATGAAGGATATCCGCGTGTATACGGTAGTTAGCTTCAGCAAAGTAGCGTATGGGTTTTAGAGAGTGAAAAAAGTAAAAGAAACTTTGATAAAGTCCTAATCTTGATTCACCCCCCCCTCCTCGGTATTTTCCCAACAGTATTATTTAGGTTTTTAATGAAAAAATATATTTTAAATATTCCAAACCATCAGAGACAAAATTATGCTCATGTATATACTATATACCATGTAAGGGTGAATATATCAAAATCACATCGAGTACAATACATATAAAAAACATAATACATAATCTATGAGGCTCTAAATGGAGTCCCAAACACATGCTACTATCTATTGGCCTACTATAAATCACTGATCAACATTATCAATCATCAAAATCATCAACATTGCTAGAAATGGAATCCTCAGCATGAGATACATCATCATCCTTTGGCTTTGAGACTCAAGGGCATGTAGGTCTCATATCTCTGTATCATGCAACTTAGCACTACAAGCACAAGAAAAGCTCAAAATGGGTTGGCTAATTACCGAAACACCAAAATGCATTAACTATCACCGTACATGCTATACATAAAAATGAAATAATCGATGAACATAAACAGAAATATATGGCACCTGTCCCAAGCATAAACACATGGACAATAAACTATACTAGGAAGTATACTAGCATTTGGTGGTAAAGGTCTTCCCCTACCCAATGTCCATAATTTCCATTTCAACCATGGTTGGATCACAATCATCCTTACCATGTTCATGTGGTTTCACAGTCTTTGTGATAGCAAGCACTAATGCCTAAAACTTGTTGTTTACGTTGCATGTATTCGGTGGCTAGTTGTGCCTTCTTTCTCTTCTCTCCCTGACTACATGATGATATTGATAATGTGGTTGACCATCCAATATTTGGGACCACTAGGATAATGTGGTTGGCCTCTAGCATGGTATCAGAGCTGGGGCGGTGTTGAAGAACAATTTAAGCTCTTGAGAAGGTTGAATTTTTGTGGCTCATTAACCCCTGTTGTGTGAAGTCTCCTAAGGCACTATGCAAATCTCCATTGGTATGCATAATTTCCTATGTGAATCCTTGTTCTGTGATCCATATCTGTGGAAGCCTAAAGGGTAGCCAACCTTTTCTGTGGGAGAGGCCTAGTACAGGCCTATATTATCTCCTTTCTGTTTCAGGCCTAAAATTCCGAGGTCTGAGATCAGGATCGAAAGTTTCTATCTAAGGTAATCCAAAGATGTAGAAGGGCATCCAAACAACTACAGAATAATTTTTATAAGGCACCACAAGTGCGGTTCTAAGGCACCTATGAGAAGGTTCTTAGGCTATGGTCAAAGGATATGACAAGCAGAATTCTTTTTTTATTCGAAAATTCTGAATCTTATGGTCAAAGGCTATGTTACATCTTTGTGATAAAAAATTTGATGACAAAAAGGTTGTCCTCATTGTATGCATCCCATAATATCAATCGTGACAAGATTTTTATTAGTCTCTATCATCTGAGTTTTGTAGTAGTTCATGCGATGATCATGTAGTAGTCTCTATGATCTGAATTTTGTAGTAGTTCATGCGATGATCATGTAGTAGTCTCTATGATATGAGTTTTGTAGTAGTTCATGCGATGATCATGTAGTAGTCTCTATTGACTCTCAGTAGAATCTATGAAGATCAATTGTGGAAAAGTCATGAAATTTTAAACTAGAATTTCTATGGATGTGTCAAATCATGCGAATCATGGCTATGCAAGTGAAGGTTGTGTAAAATACAAAGAGAGCAACTCTCTCTCTGTGGATGATCTAAGTTTTGTGCATTTATAAGGATCTGATCCTAAGTTATTTTGTTATGGCATCGTTTTGTGGACCTAAAGTCATGGAACCATGCAAAAGTCTTGAAGCTTATTCACTAAGTCTATGCTCCCTCATGTAAAAGGTTGGATCCAAATTTCCTTACTTGAGGAATCCA
Source organism: Pinus albicaulis (assembly GCA_034641835.2). Classification (NCBI taxonomy): domain Eukaryota; kingdom Viridiplantae; phylum Streptophyta; class Pinopsida; order Pinales; family Pinaceae; genus Pinus; species Pinus albicaulis. The sequence continues at coordinate 83,049 of JAXQQM020057873.1, forward strand.
TTATAGGTATCAAATTTAGTTGGAAGGTCTGTTGTATCAAATATGAAAGTGGCCTATTGAGGCAAAGACAACAAATCCTAGCCTATCTTGAGAATATAAGAACGTAAGCTCATTTCTGACAAAAAGATCAAGTATGATCTGAAATATATACATATTTAGTATATACCTAAAATTGCTATTGTATTGCAACCATTCTATATAATGGTTTTTCATCTTGTGGGGTTTTCTTTCAACACATTTAGTTATAGCCTCTCGCTATATCTCATCCACATTTTGGCACACCCAACCAAGCAAGCTTCCTGAGCCAATACCATTCAAGAAGTTTGCATACCATTCAAGAAGTTTTGGTAGAAGAACCTTCTTGCTTTTCTGGATGCAATGCTTGCTAGAAGAAACTCCTTTTTAGCCATTTCCAGCTCATTGTACACATTTTTTTCTGTATAGACACAGACCTGTATATAAAAGAGTGTTAGTAGTATCAAAACAAAGTTACAAACACTTGCTAGCAGCTGGAGACATCAAAACTATGCTTCTTTTTGAAATGGTAACTCGTAATTTTGTTGTAGTAGGTAATACTTGGGGAGTCACTGGCAGCACGTAGAGAACAAAACATGCATCAATGAAGTTATACATGGTAAAATTATGAGCTTGTATGTCATCATTTCATACCTCAAATTTTGCAAGTATTTTATTCAAATATTTTACAAACTAGCTTAAGGATGCTTTGTGGACTGATTGGAAAGAACAAAAGGCAAAGCAATAAAATAAGATCATGTTTCAGCTCATAATAAAATGCCACATACCATAGGATCAGAGAATGCTCCACTGCAAAGAGAAAAACAAACAAGTGGTTCAGAACCATCAAGACCAAATGTGCGTCCAAATGTACGCTGCTCCTCTCTTGTTTTAAACCTTGTTCCAGTAGAAAGAAGTGCTGGAAGCCACTGAAAACAGGAAACAACAAATAATTAGTTTAAACAAAAATGGACATTGGTTACATTTTATGGTTTTGAGATAATTGTTGTTATCATTATGTTATGCCCAGTGTAAATATTTCTAGGATGAAGGGTTTTCGATATGTTATGATTTGGAGATCGAAGAACATAATGCCAACTATTTTGAAGAGGATTTAAGAGCTAGAAATCCAAAATTGTTCTTCTTGTTATTATGTTTCAATCAAGTCTAAGAGGCCTCATAAATTCAAATAGAAATTGATAATGGCCATTGCAAAAGAAGTATTACTTCTCAAGTTAAGACTCACTATTTATTAAGAAAATTCTATATTTACTATTTGAGTATGTGCCTTTAGAAGCTCTAGTCTGAAACTATGAAATAAGGATAAAAGCCAATGGTATTTGGTCTGCTATAGTAAGGCTGAAATACCTCATATGAAATTACATAATATCACATATGAGTCATACTTTTCTAGAGTAGATTCCACTGTTGCACTTACAATATCGGGAATCATAAATCGTTTTTCTAAGAATACCGCATCAAAAAATAAGACCATAGTACCCATAAATCACATATATAAGTCATAGTGTCAAACACCTATGCCAAGACTTTCGTGACGAGAAGCAGGACGATAACTATAGATTCCAACAAGATGTACAAGAGCATGTCTCTAAGGGATAGACAAACCATCACAGAGCCATCGTGAGAGGATAAAACTGTGCCAAGGTTGAATTTGTCATCATTCAATGCTCAGTACTGGCCCACAGCCTTATGAAAAGGATATTCAATATCATATATTGAGTAAACAAGCTGTCAAAGGAGACAGTCTTCATTTTAAGGACAACACTCACAACTTTGTGCACAGTTTGTATGAAGTTAGAACCAGTTTACTGTCATGGGGTGACACTGTATCAAGTCGGAATCTTGATGATGTAGATGCAGAAATAGGTGAATCATGCTTGCACAATTATCTGGAAGGTTCTGGTCATCATGCTTCTAGGTATCAAATACTGTCACAAGCAGAAGTGGCATGCATCCTGTTAGAATGAAGCATCCTTGTGAGCAGGAATGAACAAGGTAGTAGAAAAGAAAAGGTTGTAGTGGTAGAAGGTTTTTTATGGACTGGTAGTGACTATAACATTTTTCTTGAAGGATTGTGCGGCACCACATCTTTGTCTATGCCAAATAATATTTTCAGGCCAGCATTGAAAAATATTCTAGCTTACCAATTTTTTCATTTGGATGTGACCCTGCTCTAGATGTGGACTAAGCACAAAGGAAAGGAAGGCACTATTTGTCGAAGACTAATTTTGTGATGAGATTCTCAGATTTCATGCACTCCTAGAAAGATAAAATGTCCTCAAGTAGGAGCCAGACGTTATTCCATAACTTTGCATGGCTTTAATTCTAAACACATAAATGTTGATTCGGATAAAGAAAAATAGTGATTTGAGTCTTGAGTTGGTTACCACAAGCAATAAAGGTACCCTTGTGACAAGCACTAAGAGATCATACAACAAATAACAAATTCCAGGGCTACAGAATCTGGTGTTACTTTCGCTGAACTTTCCCAAGAAATGACTCATCATGGGGATTCCATGGAGATAATGTATGTAAATCCATTATTTCTAATAACAATGACCTTATTGGGAGAATAAATACTGTTGATATTAGTACTTGGTACAATTCTATGGAAGCCATGCAAATTGAAGCTAAAAATTCATACGAAATATGTGAGGGATGTGCCTAGAATACCTTTATTGAGTTAGCCTACTAGAGAAGATAAAACATCTCTCACCCCCCCAAAAGCTTCAGACATTGATAATTGGACATAATTTCAGGTTTGAAGAGGAATGTTCTGTCTAATGAAGATGGACTTCGATTGGCATTGTATATGCAGTATTGGAAAGAGGGACCCTAGAAGAATTTTGTGATATGACCAAAGAACATGGAATCCTAGGGACTAGAGATACTGAACTCGAACTTCTTTTATGAGATGTTGAACAGGGGATTCAAGGATAAATTTATGATATGTATCAATACCTTCTATCAGACTTTAATATTTTCAGGTCATATGATGATACCACAATGGAAAGAAGTACACAATTTTGCGTCTGCTGTATATCATGCTATGACCTATCCCATTTTGCAATGACAAAGAAAGGTGGACCGGTTGAATTTGCAGTGAAAATATATGTTGTACCAAGCTTACAGATCAATTTGGAAAGGTAAATTTTCTACCAGGAAATAATCCAAATGCAACAAACTTGGCAAGGACACAGTGGTAGCCTTAGAGGAGACCACTGAAATACGAAGTCTGGGTACACATATCCCTACCCTGGTAAATGATATAGTGCAAATGTTGACTATTGTGAACTTTATTTAGGCTGAAGATGTTACACCAGAAATTAGAAAAGCAACAAATTCTAATATCACACAACTCAATCACCTAAATTTTTGCTTGATTCGCAGATTTTGGAAGATAGTTTTCTTCTTAAGAACTAGGATGGTCATAAAGTAAAGATAAAAATATTGAGATAACAAAGACCCAACCTTGAAACATGGTTGTGGAGAAAACCATATTGGAAAAGGTATGACAGGAGCACTTAACCTGAGACCATTTGTGTGTATATATGCATATTATTTATACACCGTTAGCCATCGATGAGAATTTTGAAAAGAGTAGTCTCAATTCACTTAAATAAGTCCTAAGCCTTCAAGAGATAGTTTCCTTTGAAAATATATCCTCTTTGAAGTCTTATGATGTTATTTATCCTTGAGATTAATCTTCACTGCTGTTTCACTATAAAACCCTCAAGGACCTTGCTGTTTATAAAGAAAACTATCTTTTATGGCCTAATGCCCATCTTTTTCTCCTCCATTTTTATCCTCAGTTTTCCCCTCATATCATTTATTTTTTCCCTTCATAACCCTTTTCTTCCCTTCATTTAAATTCCAAAAGTGTCAAAATCCTCTTTTCCCATTTATCGGAACCCTTGTTTGGCTTTAAAATCCCTTTTAAAAAGCCTAAAAACAATCCTTTAACATTTGGGTTATTAAGCCCCGAGAGCTTAAAATTCAGCCTTTTCTTTACCATAGGACCAAGCCCTGTAACCGGGCGCTAAAGCTCCTTACCTCCCTTCCCTTCCTAAATCCTTATCCTCCCTTATGTTTCCACTCCCGACATTATGGTTTTAAACAAATCCTGACCATTGATCTCAGAAGATCAACGACCGTTGGGATTTTTCCCATTCGTCCCTTCATTCATCATCTACGCCATGCTTTAATACAAGTCGTCCGATTAACCGCATCCAACGACCATCGCACAAACCCAACCCCTTCCGCTTCTCCATGCCTCCATCTCTTCATCGACCCTCTGATCATCTCCACCGTCTGATGAAAAGATCCAATGGCCTTCGCACAAACCCAACATTCACCCTGCTATTGGACTTTGCCGCTCCACGACAAATAGACACACGTCATCATGGACCCCGCCAAAATTCTAACCTCGCATCTCTCCGCCTATCACATTCTATCCGCGTCGTTGGATCTGCATCCGACAATCCAACGACCAACGATCAATATCGCGTAACTTTTTCCCCTCCTCCCTCAACGTGCAACTATTGCGCGAAATGGGAAGTATTCGGAGGGACGCGTGTCAGGTGATGTATGGTATTGTGTTCCCTCTAACTAATACCACTCGCCCCCATTTCGTTGCGCGAAAACCACTGATGGTTTTCCCAAAACCACCAACTCTCATTTCGCGCCATATTTCAAATTAAACCCTGGTTTTATGATTCTGCCATAGAAACCCATCCTCCGCTGCAAATACCTTCTTCCTCATAGCTCCAACCGCCTCCATAAACCCTCCAAAGCAGTTTCAAACCAATATTTGCAGGATTTAAATAAATTTCGTTTTTTTTATGCAGGTTTAATGAGTTACAAGGGTAAAACCCTCCCGCAGCCAATTACAGTGGCATGGGTCGAAGATGACGATCCTCGTGGCCCTAGATACAAGTTAAATGGGATTTGAGGAGTTCAGTTTCATAGTTCTTGGATTGATAGGTCATGATCATCGATCCATTAAACAAATTTCTCCAACATGACCAAGAAGCGCTGTAAAACACATGAGCATCGCTAATTGTGTATATATCACCTGTTTAAGAAAGAAGAACAAAGTATAAATGAAAGATTAAAGGTCCTAATTGGATTTGAAAAGGATTAAGGCATAAACCCATATATTAAAGAAAATTAGTATTCTTAAGGAAAGAGAAGGAAGACAGATCCAGAAGAACCTCAAATGCCACATCAAAGGGGCTAATTGAATCCCCCAACTACCAAATTGACACCTACAGCCTTTTTATCTCAAACGAATACATAGACTAAAGCTCAGTCAGTAACATTAAGACTAAAGGCAGATGACAGTTATTGCAAACAAAAGCAAATATCCCAAACTGTCAGTAAAGTTATTGTAAAGATAAGAAAGTGCCTAAAATTCAATCTTTTCACCCACTAAGCCTAAAAAAGCAAAAACAAAGTTAATGAAATATAGTTATGATTGAAAACATTCCTGTCTTATGTCTTGCATGGTTTTCAAGGCTAGGAGTTGCATTTAATATGGAATTAATGATACTTGAACCCTAGAAACTCTTCCACCTCCTCTTTTCTTATAAAATCTCTTTGAGGAGCACATTGTAAAGGGTTGGTTGGTCTCTAGATATCTATTGCATGTAAATAGCTTTTTCAGTTGTTGTAGCCCATTTGTAATTGAATACATAAGCTGAGATGAGAAGTTTGAAGATGTAGAGGCTCATTGGACTTGAAAATTGTAACTGGTTTGAACATCAAATACAAATATTTGATTTATGGGATCCTGGTCTATGTCAATGGTGATGTGTTTCTCACTGTAAATTGTTATTTTCTGTTTTTTTCCATTCTGTCCACTTTTCTCTAATAAAGAACAACAAATATAGATTAGGATTTACTTTTGAAGTACCCTAAATCTCACTGAAAATATTTATCCTTTATGTTTTCTGCTGATTATTACTTTGGAGGTAATTCAATAGAGTATAACCAGTGAAGTGTTGGTAAGCCCATATTTCCTATGTACAACTTGAGATTTTATCTTTGAATGTTCTTGATAAGTTTTCTAATTAAATATTGAGCTAGAGAAGTCTATGGTTAGCCCTGTCCTCTAGTTGCTTCTCCAACAGTTGCTTTGAAAAGTTCCCTTAAGAGTATGTTGAAAGTAGGCTAGTTTCAAAGTAATTACCTAATCTTAGACTACTTTTTGTGTTTATCATGAATGTTTTCCCTTTGAATATGCTGAAAGCAGGCGAAGTTAAAAGTCTTTACTTGATCTTAAGCTATTCTATGTTTTTAAATGTTTTCTCTTGAAAGTACATCAAAAGCAGGCTAGTTTAAAAGTACTTACCCGATCTTAGATTACTTTTGTGTCTCTCCTTAAGTGCATGCCAAAATCAGGATAGTTTCAAAGTACTTACTTGATCTTAGGTTGTTCTTTGTTTCTTCATGTGTTTTATTTCCCTCACTCCATTTCTTAGTGTTCCATTCCATAAAATCAACTTAAAGAGATCCTTTGACATAGATGACTTGCCCCATGGACCACTCTTGAACCTTGCTATTTCAATTAAATTGCCATTACACCTACAGCCCAATGGATTGATGTTGCTCCTAGCCTACCTTTATCACTAGAACCATTCTCTGCCTGCTCATATCTCTACCTTCAACATTTCTGATTTCATAACATTGCCCAACCAAAACAAACAAAAACTATGTTCTATAACTAGCCTAAAATCACATTTCAAGCCTTAAATATTATATCTTTAAACATATATAGAGATCCCTTTCCTAATCAGGATAAATAGCTAGGTCTTAAGATTTCAAAAGTTGAAATGGATGTAGGTCTACGTTACATTTGGCTAATCTTAAACAGATGTAGATATACACTGCAACTATGACTGGGAATGTTCTAGGTATATCCTTAAAAAAACACTCAACATTTAGTATGTAATGAATTTTCCCATTCCAAAGACCGCCAAGCATGGGATTGATGTTGGTAATCATGATAGAACTTGTCTGAATCAGTGGAAATCTAAGTTCTTCTTAGGATTATTACAGGCCCTTATCAAACCTTGGATAAATCATCTAGTAAGCCACAGAGTGAATTCTGTTTGTCTCATCACCGTAGCTAAGTGCTGAAACAGATTTAGGACACTCTCATAAACCACAGGACTGTAAAAACTCAGAAAACCCAAAAAATATTTCAGATTGGTATTCAAACCTATTAATGGTGGTGGACCATAAAAATTTTTACCTTCTAAAGCTAAAAATTTCCACCTGGAGACTCCACAATCTTGAATTGACCTAAAGACTCCACTAGGAAACCCATTACTATCATAACATCATACAAACTCAGTTAAGGAAACTTTAATGATTGAGTTGTCATGTTAAAAGATCAGTTAGCCGAACAAAGATTGTCATATTTGGGTAAACTCTTCTTATCATTGGGTCTGAAAACATAGCATAGTGGCTTCTAGAAGAGTTCATACTAGAGCCTATCCTGACCCAAACCCCCCTGATATAGTTGATAATCCAGAAAGTATACTTAGGAAATCTCCTAAGTCTAAAACTTCAACTATTGTCGGAACAGTCCATAGAGTTAATTCTATTCCTGAAAACCTTACAGCTCTACAAGATTCACAAGTTGACTTAAGAAGCCCATTCAGAACTAGGTCACTTGATTATATAGATCAGATAGATTTTGAGTCTCCACCTTCATCCCAAGATAGAGGTGAAAATCCTAGTAGCAGAGAAACTACCCCTCTTGATTTCCATTTCATCCATAATTTTGGTTTATCTCATCCTAGATCTACTTCGGCCAGCCTTCTTACTCATCCATCCACTGCTATCGTACATCCACCGTTCAAACTACTCTATCTATCAACCCTTCTCTTTTTCAGTACCTCCACCTGTAAACCCCCCATTTTTCCCACAACCTCCTATCATGGCAACATGGTATGCCCCTCTAGTCCTTCCTTTACCTTTAGTAAATCTGCCACAAGACTGTCAGTCCAAGATACCATTATATGATGCCATTGGTGCTACTACTGCTTCACAACATGTGGACAAGATGAATGACTATTTTGATAGAAATGAGATAGATGATGAAACTGTCAAACTCAGATTATTTTCTCAAAGTCTAGGGGGAGAAGCAAGAAAATGGTTCAAAGGCTTAACCCCTCACAGTATTAATGATATCCAAGCTCTCCATCATTGATTCCTAAATAAATGGGAAGTAAAAAAAAATCCTCTCCAAATACTTTCAGATTACAACAACCTCAAAAGAAACACTGGGGAAAGTGTTCAAAATTATTGCACTAGATTCAATAGTGTTTATAATGTCCTACCCCCAGAATTGAAACCTCCACAAGGCTCAGCCTTGGCCAAATTTGCCGAATGATTTGATTCTGAAATGGCCTATCAGCTAAGAGAAAGAGATCCCTTGACTTTAGAAGACATGCAGAAGGGAGCTCTAGCTGTGGAAGTAAATCTGATTGAAAAAAGAGCTAGGATGAGGAATTAAAAGAAAGTATCATTTAGGGAGGAAAGTGCACCCTCCACATCTACCTCAAAAATGGAAAGAATGATGGAAGAAATGATGAAGAAAGTGAACATACTTGAGAGAGTACAATCTAGAGAAAATCAATCAGCTCCTCAAAACAGAAATCAATCTCAAAATCAAAATCAGAACTTTAGGAGAAATCAACCTCAAAAGAGACAAAGAGAGGATGATCAACAGATCAGACCTCATTTCCAAGAAAATTATGTTAATGAGGATGAAGAGATAAATGAACAAACAGAGGATGACAACATGAATATGTTGGGAGTAAGTAATGAGGATTCTGATCTCATTTATGAAACAAAACATGGTCTATATACACCTTATGATGACAGAAGACCACAAACTGATTACTATGAACACTACTCTGAAAATGCCATCATAGGATCACCTAAACAATGTGGCCTCAGAAGTAAGAAGAATCAAGATAGTCCCAGAAATAAAACCTCTGATAAATCTGTCAAAAAAAACCCTGAAAATACACTTAAAAAGATAGTTGAAAATCACAAAACAATGGCTGTAAATTCTGATTTAAACAAAGGGAAAAATGCTCAAACCAATGAAAAACAGAGTATTAACCCCAGTAGCACTAGCACCTCAGCTAATGCTCCTGAGAAAACCATTCTAACTGCTGTAAATAATAGAAATCAGCAAGCTGATTTTGCTAATGAAATAGTGACTAAAAAGGCTGAACCAAACATATTGAAAAACCAGATCCCTTTCAGCCTAGAGAATGAAATATCCAAAATCAAAATCTCTGTCCCACTCATTGAATTAGTCACTCAAAATGTATATAGAGGTCAGATTTTGAAAGCTTTGAACATAGAAGATGTCCATGACACAGTTAACTTAAATGATGATACCCCAGAGCTAATTTTTGGACCGAAAATTGAAGGAAAGTTTCAAGAAGGAACAACCCCTCCTTTTTACATCAGTTTAAACATTCATGACAATATCTTGCACAATGCCATGCTTGATTCAGGAGCATCACACAACCTCATGCCCAAGGTGATAATGGAAAGGTTAGGCTTAGATGTAACTAGACCCTACAAAGATTTATATTCCTTTGATTCAAGTAGGGTGAGATGCCTAGGCCTAATAAAGGATCTGTGTGTTAACTTAACCCAAATACTAGCCAAGAGTTTAGTGATGGACATTGTAGTGGCTGATATACCCCCTAAATATGGCATGCTTCTATCTAGATCATGGGGTGCTAAGTTACAGGGCACAATGTAGATGGATATGACTTATGCCACCATCCCTGTCTTCAGTCAACCTAGAAGACTCTATAGGAAAACACACATGAAATACATGGTGAGTAACCAAGAAATACCAGAGAATTCTCCTCTCTTTTCCATCCACACTGACCTTGACTTTTTCATTCTTTTTAATAATGATATTCCAAAAGAGCATGAACTAATCAATGAAAAAACATCAAATGCTGTGATCACTTCACTTTCAAACATAGCTGCAACCATTGATGAGGAGGAAAATAAAGAGAAAATTAAAAAATAGTCTGCTGATTTAGAAATTCACAGCAATCAGATTAGAGGTCTTGAGGTCCAAGACAGTGATAAATATAGCGCAAATCATGAAAATCAAGAAGTAAAACCTCAAAACATTGAAAATTTTGGGGAACAAAACTCAGAAAAATGTAATGCAGACCCTTGTACAGAACAGAATGATAAAGAAGAGAAAGAGGACAGTAATGAAATAAACCTCAAATCTGAAAACAGTCCTCTTTGGAACATGAATTTTGATGGGTCTTGCACTAAAAATGATGCAGGATCAGGCATATGGCTACATAACACTGAAAGTAATCATGCTGAGGGGCATTCCTACAGGTTAAACTTTCAATGTACTAACAACATAGTTGAGTATGAAGCTCTCCTTTTAGGCCTGCATTTCTAGAAAAAAATAGGGGCCAAAAGGATAAAAGTTCATGGGGATTCTGAGTTGATTATTAGGCAAGTAAATGGGGAATATAGTGCTAAACATCCCAGACTTAGAGCCTATAGAGATGATGCCATGGACTTATTAAGAATGTTTGAGGAATTCCAACTTATCTTTGTTCCAAGAAACCAAAATATCCTTGCCAATGGTTTAGCCTTTGCTGCTAGAACTTGTATTACACCTTATGAAACCAAGCAATGCACTACCAAAGTCAAATTCAGACCAGCTGTCCCGGACAATGAAAAATACTGGCAAGTTTTTGAGGGAGATAAACAAATAGAATACTTCCTGAGTCCAAAAATGAATTTGAAACATCAAGCTCAGATTCAGATTATGGTAAAGACTATCCTATTGAAGAAAACCCACTTGTCGAAGAAGAAAAATCTCCCAAGATTGCTGAAATAAACCTGTTAACTTATGAACCCAATCATAATACAGAGAATATCACAGATTTAGAAAATGAAGACTTAGAAGTTCTGCAATCTAAAGACCAAAGCTTGCCAAAAGGTCTAGTCCCCTTAGAAGAATTATTTGATTTGAATGATGTGGCCAAGAAGCCAAAGCTGGAACCCATAGAAACTGAAGTAGAAGAATGAAATATAGTCAGTAAGAATAAGTCCAAACTAATCAAAATATATAAAACACTGCCTACTCACCTTAAACTGAAATACATTGAGCTCTTTAAGGAATTTTCTGATGTGTTTGCATGGAGCTATGAAGATATAAAGTCCTATGATACAGAAATAATTCAGCATAAGATACCCCTCAAGGAAAACCAGAAACCTTTTAAACAGAGATTGCGCAGAATCAACCCTGTTCAATTACCTCTGGTAGAAAAAGAAATTAAAAAAATGTATGAAGCTTGAATTATTGTCCCTGTTAGATACTCAGAGTGGGTGTCTAATATTGTATCAGTGAGGAAGAAAATAGGAGAGATAAGGCTTTGTATTGATTTTAGAAACTTAAATAAAGCCTCACTGAAAGATAACTATCCTTTGCCCAAAATGGATCATATTCTACAAAAGGTAGTTGGTTCTAAAAGAATTTATTTGCTAGATGGCTTCTCAGGATATAATCAGATTTTGGTACATCCTGATGACCAACTTAAAACAACCTTTACTACACCTTGGGGCACTTTCATGTATTTGAAAATGCCTTTTGGTTTAATGAATGATGGTGTCACATTTCAGAGAGCCATGGATATTGCATTTTCAGAATAAATATGTTACTTCATTGTGATTTACCTTGATGATATAACTGTTTATTCTAAAACATATGAAGAACACCTAATACATTTGAGAAAAGTATTTGAAAAATGCGTAAAAATTGGACTATCTCAAACCCAAAAGAATATTTGTCAGTCTCAGGAAGGTAAACTTCGGGGAAATATTTTACCGTAAGAAGGTATAAGAATAGACTCAAAAAGGATTTATGTATAATATTGCAAATCACCATCCTAGAAACATCAAGGAAATCTCAACCTTCATTGGACTACCACTCTGAGAAGGTTCACACCCAATCTAGCCGAACTCCTTAGAAACATAACAAACACGCTTAAAAGAAGTGAAGAAGGAGTTAATGGACCTTAGAATCAAAGAAATAATTTTAATTGGTAAAGCACTCACCAGCCGCCACCAAGCCTATTAATTTTGATTTTCAAAATACTCTTCATTTTTTCATTTTGCACTGTATTATTGCTTAGTCATTCTATTGCTAAAAATTTGAATGTAAGGTATAGCCCATTGCATTTTTCAGCAAAGCATTAAGAGATGCACCTCTGAAGTACAACATTATGGAAAAACAAGCCTTTGCCTTAGTCAAAGCCCTAAAAGACTTCAAAGTTTACATTCTACATTCCCACATCATAGCATTTGTGCCTCATTCAGTGGTTAAATACATATTGACCCAAGATCCAAATGGCAAGAGAGGAAAGTGGATTGCTGTAATTTTAGAGTATGACTTAGAAATCAAGCCCACTAAACTCATAAAGGGCCAAGGACTAGCAAAGATGATGGATGAATCTAACTTCCACGCTCTTGATATAAACATGTTTAATGCATTAGATGAACAGGAGGAGTGTTTCACTCCAATTATTGAAGACCATTTTCTAAATTCATCTTGGTATGCTAACATTTTGTATGTTTTTCTCAACCTCAATGTTCCTCCTGGTTTGTCTAAAAAAAGGCAAGATTTTTAAAGCTGAAAGCTGTAAATTTCTGCATTTTAGATAAATGTTTATATTGGAAAAATGCTAGTGGGTTATTTCTCAAATGTTTGTCTAAGAATGATGTAGATAAGATCAAGCACGAGTTTCATGAAGGAGAATGTGGAGGCCACCTCTACTGGAAATCAACTGCTAAAAAAATCATTAGCGCTGGTTATTACTGGCACACTCTCTTTCAAGATGTCCATAAGATGATTACTGCCTGTCACAAATGCCAAATATTTGAAGGCAAAAGAAAATTGCTTCCCTTACCTCTGCAACCAATCACTGTTGAATCTCCTTTTCAACAGTGGGGTCTAGAATGCATTGGGGAAATCCATCCTTCCTCATATGCCCAACATTGATGGATCCTCACAGCAACAGACTATTTTACCAAGTGGATAGAAGCCATCCCCTCTAGGAATGCCATTGATTCAGTTATCATTTCATTCCTTGAAAACCATATATTATCTAGATTTGGCTGTCCTAGAAATATCATCACTGATAATGCTGTTGAATTTGGGTCTAAGAATATGGTATAATTCTGTCATAAGTATCAGATCATATTGGGTCATTCCACAACTTATTACCCTCAAGGTAATGGGCTTGCAGAATCATCAAATAAAATTCTGGTTAATATTATCAATAAGTTGCTGGAAGATAACAAAAAATCTTGGCACAATAAGCTAGTACATGCTTTATGGGCAGACGGACTACCCATTAAAAAATCCATTGGAATGTCTCCCTACCAGCTAGTTTATGGAACTGATGCAATATTTCCAACCAATTTAGGGGTGCCAATCATGAAGCTGATCTAGGAAGTACAGTCTGAAGATGATGATGTAACAAGAAGAATAAACCATAATATACATCTACAACAAACCAGAGAGGAAGTTTACATCAGAGCATAGAAATTACAAGAAAACATTAAGAAGATGTTTGACAAAAGAACTAAGGAAAGTGATTTCAAAATTGGTGATAGAGTTTTGAAATGGGATTCAAGAAGAGAAGATAAGGGAAAACATGGAAAATTTGAGAACTTATGGCAGGGCCCTTATCTCATCCAATCTGTTATTGGAAACCATGCATTTTTTCTGCAAGAATTGGATGGAGTTGAATACTTTAGAGGTCCTGTTAATGGCAGGGTTCTCAAACATTATTTCTGGTGACTGACATTTTACTTTCAAGGCTTTTTATCCATGTATATAACACTGTTTTTCAAATTTGAAGAAAGAGAAAAGACAAAAACAATAGAAAAAGAAAAAGAGGGCAGAAATAAAACAAGGAAGGTACAGCCCCATACCAAAAAGAGAAAATTTGAAAGTGTGTAAGCTTAAATGCCACTACCAAAACAAAGCTCTGCTATTTTAGTTATACAGTCTAATCATGACTAAGATAGATTTCAATTTTTTCTACTGATAGGCTAGTGAAGAAGATTTTCCAAACTGTTTAATCTTGGCTTATCAGTAGAATAGATTAGGATAGAAAACATTGGTTCTAATATGCTCAAAATATGAATCAAGGAAAAATAAAAGATCAGCTCAAAACAGATCAAAACTAGAGCTACAAAAAGGATGAAGAATGTCTTAAAATTTTCAGATCTTAAGCCTTCACAATTTTTTTTTTAAATTTCTGAAAAATAAAGTCAGTGTGCAGCTTGTTTTTTATGCCATAGACCCCCAACAAATCAGACAGCCTAATCCTAGTTTGGCTATGTTTAAATTTTTGTTTTAGAAAAATAGAGAATAAAATCTGCTAGACAGTCTAATCCTGGAAAATAGTAGCTTAGGTAGAGAATGTATGAGTTCAACAGTCTAAACTGAACTCATGGAAGAAATAAGGGTAGACTTAGATTAGTTTTTCCTATTTTCAAAAGAATAAAAAATGTTGATGTTCAAGGTCTGCAAGCCCAAATGCACCTACTGAAGAAAAAATGTTAGGAAGTAGGCTCTGTAGGTAGTTGTTTGGGAAATAACTCTGTTTGATAGAAATACTGATCATTTTTCAAGTTGCATGATCAAAGAATAAAAGGTTGTCAAATGGATAAAGGCACAGGTCTACATCCCAGAGATCAAATTCTGAATATTCTTGACACCTCCAAGGAGCTTCCATCCCCAAGTGGAGCCACTATTAGCCATCAGTAAATTTTTGAGTGAAGAAAATGATGGCTAAAATAAAGTCCTAAGCCTTCAAGAGACAGTTTCCTTTGAAAATCTATCCTCTTTGAAGTCTTATGATGTTCTTTATCCTTGAGATTAATCTTCACTGCTGTTTCACTATAAAACCCTCAAGGACCTTGTTGTTTATAAAGAAAACTGTCTTTCATGGCCTAATTTCCATATTCTCCTCCTCCATTATTCATCTTCAGATTTTCCCCTCATATCACTTATTTTTTTCCATTCATAACCCCTTCCTTACCTTCATTTAACTTCCAAAAATGTCAAAATCCTCTTTTCCCATTTATCAGAATCCTTGTTTGGCTTTAAAATCCCTTTTAAAAAGCCTAAAAACAGTCCTTTAACATTTGGGTTATTAAGCCCTCAAGAGCTTAAACTCAAACCCTTTCTTTACCATAGGACCAAGCCCTGTAACCGGGCACTAAAGCTCCTTACCTCCCTTCCCTTCCTAAATCCTTTTCCTCCCTTATGTTTCCACTCCCGAAATTATGGTTTTACAAAAATCCTGACCGTTGATCTCAAAAGATCAACGGCCATCAGATTTTCTCCCGTTTATCCCTTCATCCATCATCTATGCCTTGATTTAATACAAGCCGTCTGATTGACTGCATCCAATGGCCATCGCACAAACCTGACCCATTCCGCTTCTCCATGCTTCCATCTCTTCATCGGCCCTCTGATCATCTCCACCATCCGATCAAAAGATCCAACGGCCTTCACACAAACCCAACATTCACCCTGTTGTTCGACTTTGCCGCTCCATGAAAAATAGACACACATCATCATGGACACCGCCAAAATTCTAACCTCGCATCTCTTCGCCTATCACGTTCTATCCGCGCTGTTGGATCTGCATTCGACGATCCAACGGCCAACGATCAATATCACATAACCTTTTCCCCTCCTCCCTCAACGTGAAACTATTGCGCGAAATGGGCAGTATTCAGAGGGACGCATTTCAGATGATGTATGGTATCGCGTTCCATCCAACTAATACCACTCGCCCGCATTTCGTTGCGCAGAAAGCACTGATGGTTTTCTCGACACCACCAACTCTCATTTCGCGCCATATTTCAAATTAAACCCTGGTTCTATGATTCTTCCATAGAAATCCATCGTCCGCTGCAAATATCTTCTTCCTCACAGCTCCAACCGCCTCCATAAACCCTCCAAAGCAGTTTCAAACCAATATTCGTAGGATTTAAATAACTTTCGTTTGTTTTTATGCAAGTTTAATGAGTTATAGGGTTAAAACCCTCCCGCAGCCAGTTACAGTGGCATGTGCCGAGGATGACGATCCTCGTGGCCCTAGATACAAGTTAAATGGGATTTGAGGAGTTCGGTTTCATAGTTTTTTCGTCGATGAGTCATGATTATCGATTCATTAAGCGAAACCCTCCAGTCGAGTAAACCCTCTTCACACCTGCAAACAACTAGAACACCATAAGCCTCAATTAATTAAAGAGTATCAGTGTCGAAGACAGAAGATCAAAGCATAAAATGAAAGATTAAATGTCCTAATTGGATTTGAAAAGGATTAAGGCATAAACCCAGTATTAAAGAAAATCAGTATTCTTAAGGAAAGAGAATGAAGACAGATCCAGAAGAACCTCGAATGCCACATCAAAGGGACTAATTGAATCCCCCAGCTACCAAATTGACACCTTCAGCCTTTTTATCTCAAAGGAATACACAGATTAACGCTCAGTCAGTAACATTAAGACTAAAGGCAGATGACAGTTATTGCAAACAAAAGCAAATATCTCAAACTATCAGTAAAGTTATTGTAAAGATAAGAAAGGGCCTAAAAGTTAATCTTTTCACCCACTAAGCCTAAAAAGCAAAAACAGAGTTATGATTGAAAGCATTTCTGCCTTATGCCTTGCATGGTTTTCAAGGCTAGGAGTTGCATTTAGTATGGAATTAATGATACTTGAACCCTCAAAACTCTTCCACCTCCTCATTTTCTTATAAAATCTCTTTGAGGAGCAGATTGTAAAGGGTTGGTTGGTCTCTAGATATTTTGTTGCATGTAAATAGCTTTTGAAGCTGTTTTAATTTTGTTTGTAATTGAAGACACATAAGCTAAGATGAGAAGTTGTAGCTGTAGAGACTCACTGGACTTGATGATTGTAACTGGTTTGAACATCAAATACAAATAGTTGATTTATGGGATCCTGGTCTTTGTCAATGGTGATGTGTTTCTCACTGTAAATTGTTATTTTATTTTTGTTTTCATTCTGTCCACTTTTCTCTGATAAATAACAACAAATATAGATTAGGATTTACTTCTCAAGTACCCTAAATCTCACTGAAAATATTTTTCCTTTATGTTTTCTGCTGATTGTTTAGTTAAAGATAATTCAATAGAGTATTACCAGTGAAGTGTTGGTAAGCCCATATTTCCTAAGTAAAACTTGAGATTTTGTCTTTGGAATGTTCTTGAGAATTTTGCTAATTAAAGCTGAGCTAGAGAAGTCTATGGTTAGCCCTGTCCTCATGTTCCTTCTCCAACAGTTGCTTTGAAAAGTTCCCTTAAAAGTATGTTGAAAGCAGGCTAGTTTCAAAGTACTTACCTGATCTTAGACTACTTTTTGTGTTTATCATGAATGTTTTCCTTTTGAATATGCTGAAAACAGGCTAAGTTAAAAGTCTTTACTCGATCTTAAGCTATTCTATGTTTTAAAATGTTTTCCCTTAAAAGTATGTTGAAAGCAGGCTAGTTTTAAAGTACTTACCTGATCTTAGATTATTTTGCATTCTCCCTTAAGTGCATGCCCAAAAGCAAGATAGTTTCAAAGTACTTACTTGATCTTAGGCTGTTCTTTGTTTTCTTCATGTGTTTTATTTCTTTCATTTCATTTCTTATTGTTTCATCTCATAAAATCAACTTAAAGAGATCATTTGACATAGATGACTTGCCCCATGGACCACTCTTGAACCTTGTTGTGCAATTAAATCCTCTTATGACTCCATAGTCTAATGGATTAATACTGCTCCTTGCCTATCTTATTAGCTGAACCATTCCTTCACCTACTCACACCTTCACCCTTCATAAAGACTTCCTTCATCTTCATTATACCATTGCCCAACCAAAACAAACAAAAACTTTGTTCTTCATAACTAGCCTAAAATCACGTTTCAAGCCTTAAAGATCGTATCTTTAAACACATATATAGAGAGATCCCTCTCTGAATCTAGGATGGCTAGGTCTTCAGATTCCAAAGCGGTTTTGATGTAGGCTCTGCAGCGTTTGTACTTACCAATCTTGCAAACTACGGAAACCCGACAACACCAAGGGCAGAATTCTGGCCTAAAGAATATTGCTGAGCCGACCTTAAACCCATATATAAAGTGAGGACTGACTTGTAAGTTTTAACTTTGAAAGAACTATGGCTAACTTTCGATGATGGTGTCATTTGAGGGCAACCTATACAATGGGAAGAATTGGTGATTTTCCTACATTGCTTATGAAAGAAACCAGCATTGAAGGACCTTTGGAGGCTGGACGCCCCACATGGAAGCCTTACTAAAGAATATAGAACCACTTTCATGGCTTGTGCCCTTTATATTTTGTACATGTGGCTTGAAAAGCCCCTCCATTTACATTTTTAGATCATTCTTGCGGATGAAGAAGAGTTTGACCCCTTTCATATGCTACATTAAGTGTTTTCACTTAGAAAATTATTGTTTTATTGTAATTGGAACTTGAGCCTTTCTCCCTATAGATAAGAAGCCATTTCCTCTCATTTTATCATCATTGTATTGGGAATAAATCCCTTAGCAAGTTTCAAATTTCCATAATTTTTACTTTCTCTAAAATTTGGCTATAGATGGATAAGTTGAGCAACCCCTTGGAGAAGACTTGTTGAAGTGGACAATTCTCTTTTCATGCATGATTATTGGTGAAAATTGATGGATGCATGCTAAATTAAATAAATTGTCTTTCTTTATTTAGTTTAAGACTTTTTAAGTTGATGGATACTAGTTATGAGGTATTCACCAAAGTAATTGCTAGTATTTTTATCCCATTATCTTTCTTCGACAAGATTTCCATCAAGTTCTTATGAGGTGACCTATGTGAAAGCTCCCTCCCTTAACCATCCTTGAAGACTGTAGAACGTCTAGGTCAAACCTCTAACAGATACAAGTAATGTCTCCCTTAGTCTTTGAACCTAAATCCATTCTAATTTCTCTATAAGTGTGTTAATCTTGAAACTCCATATGCACAAAAAATATATTGGCAAATTAACGCACTGATCCTCAACCGTCCATCACCTTTTTTCATCTTAAAGATATTTTAAACCATTTTGTAGGGGTTTATTCTTCGAAATCACCTTGTAATTTCTTGATTGTGTGTGTTTGGGAACCTTTCTTGAGGTCATTTCGGTTGATCTAAGCCTTTCAATCAACCATAGGACCATTCGAACAAAAATCTAGAAATTATCTTCAAAACCTTTAAAACCCTAGCAATCCTATCTTAGGGAGAACCCCCCCCCTTGAGTAGGACAAGAGCTAGCCAGAAGTCAAACGAGGGTTGGTAATGTGACGGGTATTGTCTTTCTATACCATGCTTGAGTATGAATCATGGAGAGAATATCTGGTGGATCAACGTCAACATCAATTACTAAGCTTAGATTGATTTGTGTAATAGCTTGAATATGGTTAAGATATAGCTTAGAGAGTGTTGAATAGGGAAACATAGACTGCTACAAAGATCAACTTCATATGGTCATGATACAGGTAGAGATCTTTCACTACGGCTTGTGTAATGGTTCACTCATATCAATGCTAAGCTTAACCAATCATACAAGATCAACTATTATATAAACATTAGCAATCAAACTGTGTTTCTACTTAAGGTTTATAAGATACACATGTTGGCATAGAGCTAGTAAGGCTATGTACTTATTACTATGATTCTGGTCAGTGTTAATAAGGTATGAAATGAATAGGGAAACAGAGATCATTATGTCATAACAAGGAGCTTAGCTTGAATATGGAGTTCCTGGACACTATAATCTAAGACCTGTATTAAGGATATCATGTTTATACGAATATGTGTTATTCCATTACGTGTAGTTACATCAAGAAAATCTTGGTCACTAATTCAATGGACTTGATTCATTAGTACTAATAGCATAGTGAAATCAATAAGCTTATAGATTCAATAGAGCTTACTACTAGCTTAAGTAAGGTGATATAGTGATAGTTACTAAGCTTAAGATGGGCATCATAGGTACGATACGGTCTCTTATATATACCAATATTCTTTTAGTTCCATATAACTGTTATCATTGTAACTAATACATGGGAATCATACAAGAGAGATAAGGGTGAATACATTACTCAGCTTAAGCTAATCCAACTCTTTTCACTAATCAAAGTTGGAAAGAGCGTATTCAATGATATCGAGCTAGAACAAGAACAAGCATATCTCAGTATTGAGCTTACATTACACCTATGTCCACATTATCTATTGAAATACAAGATGATTTATTAGGTATAATATTGTATGCTATTACTCTATCCTTAACTTGTATGATGAATATGGACATTGTAGTATACACTAGAGTAATACTGAAACGTACTTTTTATAAAATACCAATATGAGATAATGTAGATTAGGGAAACATTCTCCTCATATAAACTATACAAGCTTATGGATCCAGATATGATCTAAGCCTATACTACGATATGTATATTTTTTATCACTTTATTATTATATATTGATTGGCCTAGGATTAAGGGACATTTCAATATCCCGGAGCACTGGACATTACACCATTGGCTTGGCACCTTGGTACAAGGGTTGTAAGGGTACAATTAAACAAACAACTATAAAGGATAATTGTGTGTCTTACACAATTAGTGGCATCATAGAGGAAATTAATGAGAAAACATTAAGAATTATAGAGTTTCTTGTTCGCAAGTGGACTCAGGATTACAAGGAATTTCTGGAAGCATTAATGACTGGAAATGATAATATTAAAGAACCATTCATAAGGGACTACAAGGAATACGATACTGATACCAGGGTCCATTTAGAGGTGTCATTGTCTGAAGAGAATATGAATATTTCACTTCAAGAGGGCCTTTTAAGGAAATTCAAACTGACTACTACAATCAGTACAAGTAACATGCATCTTTTTGGCTCAAAGGGAATCAATCATAAATATGAGACCTCTGAGGAAGTTTTGGAGCACTAATATCATATTCATCTTGAATTCTATGAAAAGAGAAAAAAATTCCAATTGGATAACCTTCAGCTTGATTTGCTGAAATTGGACAATAAAGTCAGATTCATCCTGGGAGTGGTAAATGGAGAAATCATAGTGAAAAACAGGAAACATGCAGAGTTGCTTACAATCAAATAGATGGAAAAACACATACAAAAAACCAGATAATAATCATGAACAAGCTTAATATTGAATTATGAACTGTAAAGGAACTTACAAAATGTGACACTACGAACCTGGTCAAGCACACAAGAAAAAATATCCTAGACATGACCTTGGTTGACAAGTTTTATTTCTCATGATGCAAGAGGATTTGTACCTGTGTTGCCAAGTCATTAAAAATCCTTAATTATATATACAATAAATACAAGTAATTGAAGTAGTATTTTTTACTCTAAGATGCATTCTTATGATAATGTTAGAACATATGTTGAAAATTTCAAAACATACCTGAATAAGCTCCTCTTTGTTTCAAGAACAATTTATTAGAGTCACCTGAACTTGGAACAAGCCTCCCACGATCTGAAAGAGTAGCAACTAAACTCAACAGTGACTTTTTTGTTGCTACGTTGGATCGAGGGAGGTTTTCTCCAAGATTAAATCGTTCCAATAAATTATTCTCTACTAAACAGGGCCAACCACGTGAAGGTAGAAGCTCTTATGGCGCCTCCCCCCTCCCGCACATCACTCTCAATTCCCAAATACCTAATCTATATTTCATTTTTTACTTTCATGAGAAGAAAAAAAATATTCAATAACCAATTTAAAAACAATGCAACAAAAAGTACACAAGAAAACATTGAAAGTTCTTGACAAAAAAATAGTATGATAAATGAGTTTTTAATATAACGCAAAAAACGTTCTAATTATGGCAACATTTGTCTTATAATAATACAATATTTTACATTATCAAATTTTCATTTTCTTCTTCCTACTTCTAAATCTCCTAACTACGTCATCAACATCATCGTGCTCTACTCCTATTTCGTGCCTTTCCCACAAAGCTAACCTAGTTGCGTAGTCACGATGTCTAGTCTCATGCAGTGACGGGGCATCACCTACAAAAATAGATAATATTAAATTTTAATTGTCAGTTTTTAAATATCATTGAACTAATTCGGTAATATTAATAAAAAAAAAATTGCAATTAGATTATTTACCTAGTGCACCAGTTGTCACCATTGGGATCGTTGCCCTGTCTTCCTCTCTGGTGGTAAGATCCTCAAGTACAAAATTCTCTGTCATTTAAACAAAAACCGTTATAAGGACAACCACCAAGGTATAATTAGAAAAAATTATAAGTGGAAATTAATTACCATCATGGCCCTCACTGATGGTAACATTTCCGGCCTGGTCCCCACTATAATGATTAGATTGCACGTGAGAAACATGTTCTTCTGGCAATATTTCGCTCTCAACGCACTGCTCTACAACTAGGTTATTTGGCTCATTGAAATTGTTTCTCCCCTGATTTAAAAAAATTTGTTAGACATTAAATTTATGGATGGAAACAAACATATTGAAAGGTTAACGTTTTACCTTATCAGGCATTCTAGATCTTGGAACCTGTCCCAAGCTTCTATGATATTCAACTACAGCTTCATAGCCGGAATGGAAAGCGATCTTTTTATCTTCCTCTGTAGTTTCCGTTCCAAATTCATCACCCCACATTACATATGATTGTGTATTTTTAATTTTATTTGATGGGATTACAAAAACATTGGAAGGCGATACAATTAATTATAAGATGTTTAGCTACTTACAATTATTGTGGCTAATTTCAAGTAGCCGCCCTGGCCTAGCTTGTGATGGCCCTTTTTTTCAATCCTAGCTTTGGTTGCCTTCTAGGTGTCAGGAAACCTATCATCAAAAGATTAAAGTCAGATATGACGTAGCACACTTTTATTTTAAACATAGAGAAAATTAAAGCTATTGAATTAAAGTTGTAATTTACCTTGCGAGTCCAGTTAGCATTTTTCCTTCTTTCTTTGTCATTTTCTATTTTCCTTCATGGATGAGTGCTCTCCACTCACTCTCTGGAACTATGAGAGGATGCTCATATCTATGGTTAAATCGCAATTGCGTCCTATAGGTGTCCCTGGTATATTTCAAATATTTGCCAACTACCCGAGCCACCGCTATTCTGTCAAATGTGCCCACCCAAAAAGGGCTTCTAGATAATCTATAAGTTCTTTTTTCAGGTTGAAATTCTGGGAATTCCACCTTGTGTGTATGGTTGGCCCAAAAATTATCAACGCCTTTCTCTCCAAAAACCTGTATAACTCATTGTTTCCTACACAGAAAAAAGATATTATCATTAATTTAAAAATAAAAATCATGATAAAATATGTTTTAGATAGAGTACATGAAATAATTAAAATATTAAAACTTACCTCGGAGTTGTACTTGCTTTATAGGGACACCTTCATCATTCATCAAAAATGTGCCATCAATGGTCCCCGTGGAGCTGACACATGTAGCTCCAGGAAACGCAATAATATAGTTGGCCATATCAGCCTCATCACTGCCAACACGTTCAGCTGTTGGCTGGGTGTCTTCTTGGGCAAGTTGCATTTCTTGGCTGCCACCTAAAGGCATAGAAGGTGTACAAGAGGGTTGCTCGGAAATATCTTTCCCTTTTGTCCCACTACCACCAACACCGGGTGCAGCAGGTGTCAGACAACACTACATACAAAAGAATTTTTTTGTTAGTTTAGTTAATGTAAAAATTAAAAATCAAACTATCACAATTCATCTCATGCAGAACAAAAAAATATCCTTTTGATTTTTTATTATTACCTTATATGTTTCTAGCTGGGTCATAAGTTCTGTTATCCTCATTGCTATTTCAGGTGTTTGAGGTGAAGTGTCTACCAAATGCTCAAATTCCAACTTTGCTTTTCGCGCCTTTTCGTAGCAACAAAAATGGACATGGGGATGAAGAAAGCTCTTCCTCGTAGAGGGAATCATCAGGCGTACCATGGCCAGGTGTCTGAATATTTGAACAAAATTAATATTATTTCAATTATGTAAATAACTAAAATACCTGAAGATAGAGCAATGTTGGCACTTTACATGTTCTTCCGCTGGCCCCTTTCCACGATCATCCTGTCTCGAGGTTGTTCCTATACTGCCCTGATCAGTCTGCCACATTGCAATAAAATTAGAAATGTGAAAACTTGAAAACAATATCTAACTTGAAAACACAAAATTAAAACTGAAATAATTTCTAAATTTACCTTTTTAATACATAAACTTTGTGCATTAAAGAGGCCCTATAGTGGTTGAGTATAATTAAAAGTAAGGGTTGTAAGCCAAATTTTTATACTTACACCTTGCTAGTAGACAATTTCTGCAAAGTAGGTATATTAGATGAGGCTAAAGAGATTTTCAGTGAAGCTTGGAAAGGTATCCATAGATGGGGTAGTCGTCATAACTATATAATGGAAAATATGAGAAATAATAATAGTTCTAACTCTTACATGTTGCAATCAACCAATTTGTCATATCCACATCATTCCCCCAAACAGTTTCCTAGATTCTATATTAAGATGCAAGCACACCTGTAACGAACAGAAAATAGGTTCACCATTTGAAATGGATTAACCCTAAATGTTCAAGAAGACATCAAGCCCTTTGAACCAATTTGTTCCTAAACAAGCCAGTTCAACTAAAAATAGTCCAACCAAGTTTGTCTAGAATTAAATGAGATTCGACCAAAATGTCAAGTCGGCTCACCATGTTGGCAAGAAAATTTGCAATGTTGAGTACTTGCCACAAATAGTGAGTAGTGTTACAGAGCATAGAAAAAGTTCTTTATTTTTCTAATATGTAAAGGGCTTCCCATAAGACCATTTCCAAGTGTAAGAAATAAATTGTTGAGTGCTCAAATTCATCTTGAACAAACTAGACTCCAAATGATCTTGCATATTTTTTGAAAAGGAATGTTGTTAGCAGGTTGTACCAATTGAGATCAATTAATACTCTCCATGGTAACAAAGTGATCATTGCCTTGTCAAACAAATTCCCCCACAT
>JAXQQM020060133.1:0-45580 GCA_034641835.2 Pinus albicaulis
CGCTCACTAATGTTATTTTTTCTTGTAGTGCGAACTTGCTAGAATATGATATAGAGATTAGACCTATAAAATTGGTGAAAGGTTAGGTGCTAGCAAACTTGATGGCTCAATCGAATTTTGACTTTCTTGATATAAATTTAAGTGTAGAAATTTCAAGTTTATGAGATGAAGATGAAGAGTTGATTCCCATTGAAGAAAATTATATCCTATCTGACTGGTATTCTCTTACATCATCAAGAGCCCCTGTTGAATTTACAAAGTCTAAATAAAGGTTTGTGAAGCTAAAATCTTTGAGGTACTGCATCATAGATAGAAATATTTATTGGAAAGATACTGGTGGTATTCTTTTGAATTTTTTGCTGGAAGAGGAGGCTGAAAAGGTGACTCAGGAGTTTCACTGGTCATCATTATTAGAAGGCCACAAAAAAAAATATTCTCATAGTATGGTACTACTGGCCTACCATGTTCAAATATGTCTACAAAAAGATAGCTGCATGTAATGAATGCCAGATTTTTGGTGGTAAGAAAAAGCTTGTTCCTTTACCCTTGATGCCTATTTATGTTGAAGCACCATTCCATTAGTGGGGGATAGATTTTATTGGTGAGATTCATCCATCATCTTCAGGTCAAAATCTTTGGATCCTAACAGCAAATTATTATTTCACCAAGTGGATTGAAGCAATCCCAACTAGGCAAGCAAATGATTCAGTTATCCTTTCATTTTTGGAGAATAATATATTGTCTAGGTTTCTCTACACTATGAAGATCATCACTAACAATGCATAGGAATTAAAATCCAAGAGGCTTGTTTCGGGGAGAATCACCCTAGAGGTTTGTTGGGTCTAAACCTCCACAGAGCAGGGCATGCTATTCAGAAGGACTCACACACAACCATACTTGAATGCAAAAAAATAGTTAACAACGACAGCAGAACTCACCCGTAGTTCTACGTTCGATGTATATCCCACGGGGTCCAAACCCCCAGCAAATCTCCTTCCGCCTTCAACATGGAAAACAAGAAATAACGTGCACGGAAACCTAGTTGTACAACATATATTTCTCCTAAACGCTAGTGCAATCCATGTGAAATACTATATAAACCATAATAAATTCTTAAGTTATAATATTTACACACGCATAAGTAAACACTAACACAGAAGTTCAGGAACAAGATAGTTCTTCATTATTACGAACAACATGTACAGAAATAAAGAGTGGAGAGATCACCGGAATCCTTCCACGATCTTTGAGCAGACCGTCGTCCGGATCCATCCCGCCCTTACCTCGCTAAGATACTTTCAAGACTTGTGCACTCAAGATGGCATATAAATGGATGAACATCTCCAGGAAACAAGGGTTTCCTATATAAATATGGGAAAGTGTAGGAGGCATGGGGAATCAGACTTGAACTAGGATTCCAATAGAGTATAATGTCTATAAAATTTCTCTCTCCCTTAGGCCATACACATGAGGGGCTTTTATACTCCCTAAAAGTAGTTTCAATCAGTTGGAAACAGTTGGCCACGTGCTGGGGTGGTTGAACTACTCGAGTAACCATCAACCACGAATGGGAATTTTAACACTGTTTTTTAGTGAATTTTGTTCAAGTTGTAGGAATGGGTGCCCAAAGCCATAAAGAAAATCATGAATCACCAGAGGGTGTTTCGGGGAATTAACACCCTAGAGGTTGGTTGGGATTCAACCTCCACAGAGCAGGGGCGTACTACTTAACAGAGACTCACACAATCATGCACATTCATAAAAACTAAATAGAGCAGAATGAGAGGTTTACCCATTGGTCCTACGTTTGAAGTAGATCCACGTGGAGTTCAAACTCCCTGCAACCGTCCTTCCTCCTTAACCTGAAATACAAGAAGAAACCAGCACAAAGGACAAGTTGTACAGCATATTTCTACTCTATATGTTAGTGAAATTCATATAAAACATTAAATAAATCATAATGAATGCTTGTATAACAAATATTCTTCATACATTAAAGCATACACTAACACGTTTATTTCGGGAACAGCATGATACTTCTGTATTATAAATAGTACGTACAAAAGTAATCAAGAGGAGAGATCACCAGATCCTTCCAAGGCCTTCGCAGACCGTCGTCCGGATCCGTCCAGCCCTTGCCTCGCTAAGACTCCTTCCAAACTGGTGCATACGAGATAACATATAACGGGATGTGTATCTCAAGGAAACAAGGGTTTCCTATAATGAACTGGGAAAGTGCAGGAGGCACGGGGAATCAGACTTGGATAGGGAATACCAACAGAGTATAATATCAATAATTCTCTCTCTCCCTTAGGCCATACACATGAGGGCTTTTTATAGTCCCTCCAAATAGTTTCAGCAGTTGGAAACAGTTGGCCACGGGCTGGGGTGGTTGAACTACCTGAGTAACCATCAACCCAACGCGAAATTAGGGATTTTTATATATTTTTTAATCATTAAAATGGCATACGCGGAAAAGTCTAGCTGTACTCGCGTATACACACGGAAAAACACGGGCATAGTCGCGTATGGAGGATTTTCCACTGTTTTTAAGTGAATTTGTCCAAGTCTGTAGGAATGGGTGCCCAAAAAGCCATGTAGCAATCATGAATCATGTCAAAGTGAGAAATGATGCTATAACAGATGCCCCCTAATATATGAGGTCAGAAGGGGTACATGATGGCCGAAATGTATTATGCACATAGAAAGAACTTCGCAAGGACAAGAGAGGACTTCACCAGATTTCAGCCTGCCAAAAACCAATGAAAGAAATGAGAGAGTCAACTCATGCTGAGGCGGGCATACCCATGCTCAGTCAAAAATACATCATATATATAGAAAGTACTGAATAGATCCAACATGTATACAAGTATAACTGAACTGAAAGTACATAGTGAATCATCTGAGCAGGGCCTGGAAATACAAGTCTGCATCAATGTCCAAGTATCACATATAGAAAGCTGATCAAAGATAGTGCAACTGGATGTCTGATCAAGTAACTGAATCTCCAAGTACCGGATCATAAGTGGTGGATCAAACGGTACAATCACGCAACTCGGGGACCAACATATAAGATGCTGCTGTGCTGAACTACAACATATAAGGGTGGACGGCAACACTGGCAGAAACTGAAAGGACTGTCAACAGTGAACCGAGACATGCTGATACAACCCAAGGTCTTCACCGATCACTATGGCACAATTCTATACAATGGGAATAAATGAGCTGAAGTCGACCATGTGATAAATCGTTGGATTACCGGTCAATAATGTATACCGTTAACCAACGCGAGACAACCCACCAATAATGAAAATGAGTGTCGAGGTGCCCCAGTACAATCTAACAAGTGCGAATGAATGAGTTGAAGTCGAACACTTGAAAGAATCTACCAATCAGGAGGCAATGATGAATCCCCACTGTCGATAGCGAAGAGTCTGCCACTGATGACTGCAAACCCTAAGGTACTGAAAAAAGACTCTAGATCTTGTTCCCAGAGCAATGAGTCGGAGTCGATGGGAAAAGATCTGCTGGAAGGAAGGCATTAAGGCATCCCACATCAGTCCAGCGCGAGTGTAACCCGCAGGCCAAGATTTGGAAGGAATCAGACAAAGTAGAGTGATGGAACCAAAACCGAAGTACGTTTCCGACATGCACAAGATGAAGCTAGCGCATGGAAGAAACCCTCTGAACCAACCAATAATGAAAGCTGACACAGAGGTGAGAAATCCACCGATAGGGTCAAATGGAAATCAAGGTACTGCACGAATCCCAAGTGTGATAGTGTGTGCTGACGTCGAACACAGGGGAAACCACTCAGTCAAAGACCCATGATGATGATCAAATGCTGAGCACGAGGTCACCTATCAATGATGGAAATAGGCCCAAGGTGCGGCTCTTGGCTTGCTCTCAGAGCAATGTGTCGTAGTCGATAAGAGACAAACCCGCCGGCAAGAAGTCAATGGGGACCTTCTCAAACCAGCACGAGCAGAAGATCAAAACATCTGATGTGATAGAACATGATACTAACAAGACCGGGAAGGCCGACTGAATAATGAGTCAAGAGACACCGCAGAATGGCCGACTCAGGCTAGACTTCCCTTGAACAAAAGCACGACTCTGTGATGACCATGGCAGTAAAAAGTGACACTGTATAAGTCTGTCTTTCAGGAGGCAAAACAA
Source organism: Pinus albicaulis (assembly GCA_034641835.2). NCBI lineage: Eukaryota > Viridiplantae > Streptophyta > Pinopsida > Pinales > Pinaceae > Pinus > Pinus albicaulis. Next base: position 4,180 of record JAXQQM020060133.1, read on the forward strand.
ACTCTCCATATGATTGGAAGAGATAACCAACCGGGGGAGAACTGACAAGTGAAACATGGTAAAGGCTGAACCTAGGTCAAAACTAAAACCATCCCAAATGAAGGAAATATATATAAGTATGTGTGCTTTGTTCAAGGGCGACAAAGGCGGCTGCGCCTTGTCAAAATAACGAAGATACATCCGGGTCCCGCTCTTTTGTTTATGTTTGATTTTTTTTGTCTTTTCATATAATAAGCACAAAAAAAGAATAAAAAAAAGGAGTATGGTACAATGGATAGAACGAAGTATCGAAAACGGATGCTGGTTCTGGTTCGAATCCTGCCCTCGATACGGTGGGCGGTGGGTGATACTCTGGGAAGGCACCGACCCATCCATGGAGGTACAAAGGGGTCTGGTGGCGGTAGCTAAGTGCATGTGATGGTTAATTTGTACGGAAAGTCAAAGGGTCAGAAGTTGAGCACGCCTTCGAGTCCAAATGAGCGGCACAAAGGCCGGAGATAAACAAGTAGCCAATATGCCCGGTGCGATGGCTCACAGGCTCGCGACCGGGGCCTCTGGGGTATAGGCAGAAGAAATGATAAGTGATGAAGGAGAAGGGAATGAAGCTGACATGAGAGGAAGACATGGCGGGACTAAAGAGGACTCCCGAGCCTATATAAAAAGTAGCATGGGCAACAAGTGATAGCGAGGAACTAACTAGGAAGCCCATGTAAAGGAAGGCTCTACCATCAAGTCATGATTTAAAAATCGGCGAGTGAAATGGGTGTAATGCTCATGACCTGATTGGATCGACCCTAAGGCAAGTGATCAGTATGGAGGCTAGTATGCAAGATGCAACGGAAAATGATTTCCTAACCTATATGCCAGTGAAGATCATATACCTGCCGTGAAGAGTCGGAAATCATGGATCAAAAATCCGGAAAAACCCCAAAATCGTCGAAATGTACCTGAAAATATACCAAACTGGGCACTTCCAAGCAATCGAGTTATACAGCATAAGATAGATCGAAAAAATAAACATAAGGAAATTTTTCCGAAAATTTTCAATTTTTAGCCATAAATACACAAATTACCTCTCATTTGGTTCATTATTGCGTAGCTGATTTGGAAAAAGAGCTCTGGAGCTAAAAACTTGTTTCGTCAAATCAGGAAGAACCGACCGTCGGAATTCAGCGAAACTTCAGGTAGGCTCTTTAATCATCCTGTTGATTCATTTTGTCCGTTTAAAAATTAAAATTAAGTGAATTTTTACCTTGAAACCCTTATTAAAAAATGTGTATCTATGCATATGCGGGTTCAATGAAGGAAAGCCGCGTATACACGCGACTGTGCACAGGGAAAGTCGCGTATGCGCAGGTCCATTTTCAAAAAAGTGTTTCTAATGCAAATTTTGATGAAATTTTTCAGGATGACTATCTCTTGGAGGGAACGTGAGCATAGTGCAGTAGACCAAGAGGTCATGCAGGACCGCGCAACTCAAAACATCCTCCGAAACTACGGATTATTGAAATTCTTCAAAATGCCCAATATGAAAAGTAATGTGCGATTGCTTGAAATGCTCGTAAATTACTGGGAACCAGATCAGGATTGCTTCATAATTGATCAGATGCCACTACGCATAGAAGTGGAGGATATATATTTCATCACTGGACTCTCCAGGAGGGAAGATCCAGTGGACTTACACGGAAAGCCCCTGGGAGGGTTAACCGTGGAAGACTATGTCCAAATATATTGCGTAGATAATTCCAGAAAGGTTGGAACACAGATTGCAATTAGAGATATCAGGGATTTGCACATGAAGATCCTCCTGTTCACCATCGGTAGAGTGGCAGGATCTGCCTCACTACATCAGGCGTCCAGGACGCAAATGAGTATAGTTGTAGAGTGTTTGATTCACGTCTACGATTGGTGCACAGCCCTGCTACAGAACATGAAACAACAGCTGACCTCTATTCGCCAGGTAAAAACTAAACACTTTGGCTATGGTACCATTTTGACAACATTCTTCTTTGAGAGGATTCCAGCTTTGAGACCCAGAGTCATCTCGACTATCAGTAGCCCGCGGGACCCAAGAATTGCCCGTTGGGCAGACATGATGAAGAGACTGGGGGGCAGCGAAGTACCCCGAACCACATGGGATGATGAGTTCTTCCTATGGTGGGGAGAACAGATCATCGCAGTGGACGACTATCCCTATGATGGGATGGATTTCCGAGGAGATCCAGATCTAATACTTCCACCCGGCGCAGCATGGGGAGCAGTCGGTAAGTTTTTTGCAAAAATTTTGACTTATATGATTTTTTGGATTTTTCAATTATGTATGAAAAATGAAAAACAAACATGTTTTTGGATTGGATTCATAATGTCTGACAATGAAAAATGATCATGTTTCAGATGTTGGACCAGTTCGTCCTGAGGGCCTACCGCGCCACAAGCGCCGCAGAGGTGAGGCGGAGACAGTGGATTCCGACAGAACACTCCAGGCTGTGCAGAGAAACTTGGAGGGATTGACCCGCCAAATCCCTATGGCTGTCGTGGAGGATTTGCCGGAAGCCGTCCAGAGACGGGTTGTAGGAGTACCCCGTGACTGGGTTAGATTATTCCGCCGTGTGGCCACTGCAGTTATGTTCTATAGGAACACGAATTCTGGGCAGGGTCCTCAGGAGTAGACAGATTTTATATGTTAGATGAATGTATATTCTTTTTGATACTGAACATGATGGGGCATAAGCCCAAATTTTGTACGGCATTTATGGATCCAAATTTTGTAAAGTTTTTTGACACTCCGATGATATATACAGCGATATTTGATGTGATGTGATAAATGTATCAAATGTATGATGTTTTTGATGATTAAAATTTATTGTATTGAATGATTAATATGCCAATCTAAAGCTTGATTAGCCAATGAGTCAGCAAACCAATTGTCAGCTCGAGGAATGTGAATGAATGTTAAAAATTGAAATGACCTTTGTAACAAACGTACCCTCAAGAACAATCGTAATAAAATTGGATCTCGTACCCGATAAGTGTTGTTCAACTGCGACACCACCAGCTGGGAGTCCAAGAAAACTACCAACGAATCAACACCCAAGGATATTGCCTCCGAGAGTAGATGAATGACTGCAGTGTATTATGCTACGTTATTGGAAGCAGGACCAATGCAGACCCCTCTTGATACCAACAGCTGACCGGAAGGATAATGAAGCACCCAAGCCGCGGAAGCTAAGTTCCGGGTGTGTCTACTAGCACCATCGGTGAAACCAAAATGACTCATGACATCAACACAACCTGCCAAAGCAGATCAAAAACATCACCACCTCATCAAAAATCGAAAATCAAACAGATATGTACAAGACAAAAAACTACTATGTACAAAGCAAAATGCCAGGCCAAAGCCTAGGCATAATACTTCTTCAAATAGAGCCCATTTCGGGGCTCCGGCAACTCATTCCCTTCGAAGTCAACCAAGGTATACGCTCCTTTCTTAAGGACCTTCTTAACGATATAGGGGCCATACCACATTGACTTAAACTTTCCTGCCCCCAAGGCATCTTTTTCTTGGGCATAGAACAAAACAAGGTCACCTTCGGAAAAGACCCTAGGCTTCGTGCCTTGTCGTGCGAGCTTTAACAAGTTTTGTAAAACACAGGCTAAACGTGGCCGTCATGTTTATCGTCAAGATATTGGAATGAAAGAACGCCTACTTCGATTCTAAGTATGAGAAAACAACGTGACCTAATTTAAAGGAAGGAATCTCGCATTCAATGGGAAATACGGATTCCACCCCGTGGACTAACTGAAACAGAGTAAAGCCAGTTGCAGTTTTAACTGACGTGTTGTATGCCCAAAGTGCAGGATATAGCATAATATGCCAGTTGGATCTATGTTTATCAATTGTCCGTTGAAGAATTGTCTTCAAGGATTTATTCACGGCTTCCACTTGCCCATTGGCCTAAGGATAATATGGAGATGAATGCTCACAGAAACTACGATTTAAATAATAAATACATCATCTTCATTCATAAGTAAAAAGCCCTTGTGAAGTAGGTGAGCAATCTCTCTAGGTATCAAAAACGAGCGACTGACTTGGTTGAAAGAAGCGCACGATCTCACCATCGTTCAAGGCGGGCGCAACGTGACCATCGTAGAAGTCTCACTACGATAATAATAACGAACGCTTACTAGCGGGTTAAGTGGTATAATCCATACCCCATTTTCGCGGGGTCAAAATATTTTGAAAAAGCGAGTGAGATGAGCGCGCATTTTAGGGCCTTTTTTGTGAGGATGACCTTCTTGACAGGTTCGACCCTGATATTTTGAAAATCGAGGGCCGGTAGCCGTGTAAATCTTTTGGGCTGTAGCAAGCCCTGATAAATGACCCCCACAAGCTCCACCGTGAGAATCATTAAGCACAGCCTCAGCTTCTTCGAAAGTTAAGCAGCGTCTTGGGATTGAATCAACCCCTCGACGGTACAAAGCATCACCAATAATCAGATAACTTTTAGCTAAGTGACGCAGCTTACGACGCTCATCTTTCGAAAAAGAAGAGGGAAACTTCGCAGTCTGGAGATATACAATGATATCCCCATACCAAGGATCCTGTGGAGAGATTAAAAACAAGTGTTCGTCCGGAAAGGACTCATCATAGATCATCTCCTCACCACAAGGCAACTCGGAGATCAATTCCGCAAAGCCTAATGACTTCTTGGATTTGGCAGACATGAACTCTAGATCGAATTCCTGTAATATCACAATCCATCTATTATATTTGCCCCCAATCGCTCGCCTGCTGAGGACAAACTGAAATGGATTGGCAGCTGCCAAGACATAAGTTTTGCGAAGAATAATGTAATGCCGGAGTCGCTGCACAGCATGGACTGCTGCTAAGGCTAAATTTTCTATCGGGGTGTATCGAAGTTCAGGTCCTACCAGTCCTCGACTAAGGTAGTAAATAACATGCTCAACAAGAGCATCATCCTCCTGAACCAGAACCATACCAATGGTAGATTCTGTTGTAGCCAGATACAAAAGAAAATCTCTGCTATAATCGGGTGGACTCAGCAAAGGAGCAGAGGTCAATGCCTTTTTCAAGGCATCGAATGAGCATTGAGCGTAGTCGTCCCAAAGAAAAGGAACTCCTTTCTTCAACAGTCTCATATATCCCTTTGTAATCTCGGCATAGTTAACGATAAACCTCCGAAGAAAGTTAGACTTCCCTTGGAGACTTTGAAGCTGACGGATTGAAGACGGAAACCGGCGGGGCGCGCACCGACGCCCGCGAAGGGATCTGCCCTTGTCGCCTAGACCGATGGCGTCAACAGGCGGCGGGATGTTCGCAGCACGCATTGGGATTCAAACGAATTTTATAAAAACGACATCTTTCAAATATTTGTCGGAGGTGACCTGGATGATCTATCCTCTTTCGAGAATGAGCAGCTAGATCATCTAAGTATGCCTCGATGATTTTCTTGATGTCGTGGAAGGCGTAAGACATGGCCCGCTGAAAGGTAGCTCCATCATTTTTAAGACCAAAAGGCATTTTCTTATATGCAAACGTACCCCAGGGACAAATAAATGCGGTCTTATGTTGATCTTCTGGACGGATATTAATTTGATTATAACCAGAGAAACCGTCCATGAAGGAGAAAATCTCGTTACCGGCACACTCGTCAATAATCTGATCAATGAACGGTGTGGGGTAATTATCCTTAGGACACGCCTTATTCAGGTCTCTGAAATCGATGCACACTCGAATCGTTCCTTGCTTTTTATCTACCGGAACGGGGTTTGAAACCCATTCGGTCAGAGGAACTGGGAAAATAAATCCCGCCTTAAGCAGCTTTTCAACTTCAGCTTTGATGGCTGCTGCCTTCCTAGGATTAACCGGACGAAGTTTTTTCCTGGCCGGCTTAGCGTTTTCATACGTCTTGATCTCATGTTGGACGATAGATGGGTCTATGCCAGGCATTTCCTCATAAGACCAAGCAAAAACATCCCTATACTCTTTGAAGAGCTCGGTATAGATTTGAACTTCTTCACGGGAACATTCAGCTCCAATGAAAACGTTCTCAATAATGTTGGGATTCCTGGAGATATTCACCGGGATAGTCGGAGAGATCACAGCCATGTTCCCTTCAGCATAAACCTGTGCTGGTGCTAAGGGGCTCAAGACTGGGTGAACAGGTCCAGGAGACTGAGGACTTGGAAAACTAGCTTCGACTTCGCTCAAGTCGGGTAGGAAGTAAGACCGATGATGCAAGTCATCCCACGGTCTCTCTATACCTGTCATTGCTTCCAGGATGGCCTCTTCAGATGGAAGAGTGGTATCTAGACAATCCTGGGCAGAAGAAGAAGTAAGCGTCCAAGCCGGAGCCACATCACCATCCAGCTCTTCCGGCGAAAGAGGAGCTGGATCAGACTCTGCAGTGTCAACAACAGACTGATATGCAATCTCAGCTGCAGAAATCGGGAATGCCATTCTGCCCTTCTTCGATGGTGCATTGGAGAAGGTAAGGTCGAAATCGAAAAAAATAATAGGTTCGAAAGAACTCACCGAAGGGGAGCCTTGGAGGATGAAACAACATTAATAGACACCTTGCATTAATAGACACCTTGGGAGGAGGAAGATCAAAAAGAACCCATGGGGAAGAATACATTCAACTCCTAGATTCTCGACGGTGCCTTGGTATTCGCCAACCAGGGCACGGAGATGGGTCCGGAAGCGCATCCGGGTCTACGAGAGGACGGTCCGATTTGATCCCGCCGTGACCCTCCTCCTCCCGCCAAGTAGAGAGCACGATTCGAAGCAATGAGATGCAATGGCATCCATATCATATATCCAGTTTCTCCCCAACAGAAGGTTGTAGTCCAAGGCTGCATCTACTACCTCAACCTCTATGTTAACGGTTTTCCCCCAACACAGATGGGCAAAGCCGGGACAATACCATGGGGCCTATGAGAATGGCCATCGAATGCAGTAAGAATAGTGCTAGATGGAACAGCTTTGGGAGATCCTAGTGTCTTCCAGCATGCGAGAGACATCACGCAAGTAGAAGCACCTTCATCAACGACCGTGCCAAAGATATTAGTCTTCCGGTACGATGATTTAATGTGGAAGGCCATATGATGAGGAAGTCTCTTCTTAAAATTATTGTTCATATCAAAAGTAATGGAAGAATTTTTCGGATCAATAGCCCCAATGGCAGTGAGCAAAGCACTGCGCTGAGCCGGACAAGACTGGAGTACCTCTAAGGCAGACATAGCACAAGGACTCTGCGCCAGATCTTCTACAATCGAGTAGTTCTGGGCAGCTCTTGCGTTCGGATTAATCGTTGACCGCTTAGAGGATGCCTTCGGTATCCGAGGCATAGACTCAACAGTTGGCTTCGTGATGTGAATCGGCTCAGTAGCATCAGGAACTTCCTTAGCTTTCGAAGATTCCTCTCCGCCATAATCACGGGATCTCGTAGCGACATCCACGTGAGCACTCATCATAAAGATATTCGATGAAATTTCCCCTTCCTGGGCACTTCCAGAGGAAGCCCCAGGATTTTGGTTCGCGCCAGAAATTAATTGCTGCCCTTGGGGAAAAGGGTTTGTTAGCATAGCCTGGGAACTAGAAGAACCCTGCTGAGATAACAGGTGCTGAGCATCCTGAATTTTTGGGCAAAGGTGTGTGAGATGGTCTCCAGCACAAAGCTTGCACGGAAACTTCACTTTATTTTTCTCCTTTTGGCCCTCACCAACACGCTCGTTGGTTTTATTTGCATTGCCCTTCCCATTCTTGCCCTTGTTCTTGTTATTACGTCCCTTATTCTTCCCATCGGATTGTTGATTTCCTTTGGGTTCAGAAGATTGGAGCGATATTGCTCTTGGACAGCAAGGGACCGGGAAGGTGATGAATGCGACGGTCTCTTCGACTGACCAAAAGACGATTGTAAAGACAGCGCCTAACACCGCGGTGCAGAAAGCGTTACTGGGCCCTTTCTCTTGACCTGTCAGCGAGCCATCACCATGCGGACCGAGTTTAGTTTTCGAGTAAATCAACTTGGAGCGAGAAAATTGAGCGAAATATATAAATAGACCCGGAGGCCGAGGCAGGTCGGGGGTTCTAGCTACTTTGAGCCCCTAAAGATGCTTTGCTCCTCGGGATATACCCACAGTAGAGATACATCCTTTGAAATATCGGGCGAAAGCGATTTCAAAAACCACTCGAGAAGGAACTCACCTGGAATATGGGCTTTGATAAGCCTCTTCCTTCTCCTCCATTCCTGAATATGATCGGAAATGTGAGTTGCCTCATCCTGCTTAAAATTAGCCAGGAGTTCGGTCCCAGCCTCATATCTGACAGGCAACTGGAAATGGTTAAGAAAAGTGACAGCCAGTTCTCCAAATGTGGCGAAACTGCCCCCAGTGAGCTCTATATACCACTTTGTGGCATTTCCAGTTAAGGTGCGTTGAAATAATCTCAATCTAATCGAGTCGTCCGATCAGAGAGTTTGAAGAGCACCATAAGTGGAAAGTGGTGATGTGGTCTGCCGGATCTTCACCATTCTTACCTTCAAACTTAGGAATGTCTGAAGGAAGTTTGGTTGGAACCGGAGGCCACCCCGGACTATACCGAATCAGGTCATTAGTTAACTTCGACAAGTCTGGCAAGTTTAACGTCGCCAGAAATGGTAATCGAGGCGGAGCCTGAGAATTCCATCCTTGATGGGATGGATTTCCAACATTCTAAAAAGAATAGCCTGGATTTGATGAGGCACCAGGCTGCTAGAAAGGACCCATAGAAAACGGAGAAGAACCTCCTCCCCACGCCGAGTTACCAAAACCTAGACTAGTTCCCCCCGTTGAAGTATTGACTAAAGAGGAAAGCCCCTGGTAGGGGTTCCATGCATTAGACAGAGGAGAAAAAGACTGATAAGCACTCGATGCAGGGAAAGAAGCATTCCCTTGATGACTCGCGAGGAACTGATTCCCTGCCCCCGAAGTTGCAAACATAGGATTCCATCCCATAAAAGCAGTCGAACTTGGTCCCTGAGCCCAAGGGTTAAAACTCTGGGTCTAGGACGTAAAAGGAAATGACCCTAAAGAAGGATTGGGACTGGGAATATGCCCAGTACCAAAGGGGAAACCCTGAAACGAAGCTGATCCACTAGCCATGTTAGACATGGGCGTAGATCCAGTTGCACCGACGGTAAAGGAAGAAGAGGGATTTCCAGCAACGGACATCCCTGAAACGAAGGGACCAGATTGAGAAGCATATGCTTGGGTGAACCCAGAGCCAAACATAGCAGTGCTAGAAGCACTCGAATATAGAGCAAGAGTGCCCCCTGCCTCGACAGAAGCAGGGGTCTGAATGCCCGCAGCACTCACGGTAGAAGCCGCGTTCCCAGTCGTGGCCATCGAAAGATAAGAAAGATATGGAAGATCCGACGGTCTCTCAGACTCCGGTCCGACGTAATGAATAACAAATGGATGATCAAGAGGAAGAGGAGATGGACCTGTAGCTGCAGGCTCAGGTATATCTTCTATCTGAAAATCTTCTTCCTGAGGAAACAATACTCTCGAGGTGAGCGGAACGCTCCTCTCGGAACCGACACCGGAATCAGCAACGAAACCTTCAGACCTTAGTGGAGGATCTCTCTCCACGGCGTCAGACTCTACAGGGTAGAAGGCCACACCAGCTGGTAGCCTCCCTCGCCTTCTCGAAGAAGCCTTGCTACCTCTGGGAAGCCTTCCTTGCTCTCCTCGAACGTCGGCGCTTGATCAGCCACTTTTAGGTTGTTATGTAGACTCAAGGTCTGTGAAAAGGAAGTGAGCAAGGCGGGACGAAAAAGGCACTCACTAAATCCAAAATCACACAAAGAAACGACAGCGAACGGGCACTGCTCCAAAGTATTTCGGCTCACAGTGATGAGGACGGGACACCAAAGTATGGGAAGCGAAGTATGGGACGCCCGAAAGCGATGCGGGATGATTAGGGCCCGGAGGGCGACTAGCGAAGGTATCGAGAAGCGATTACGCCGACCTCCTGGCCGCGGCCAGCACGCGGCTCCAAGCACCCAAGCAACGCGAGGCACCCCCGAAATGCGCGCCGAAGGCGGTCGATGTACGCCTCGGTGCCACGAGTATTCCCCCGCGGTCCACGTAGCCATGGAACCTAGGAACAGCAACTATGGACACCAATCCGTATCAGAAGCTGGGCGGAACGGTCTTGAGGTTAGATTCAGCTAATCGGAGGAGGGGTATCCCTCTTCTTAACCTTCACTTCCCCTCGCGCTTGACTCTCGGATGAGAGCTTTCCCAGTCCACCTCACGGAGTTGGATTTCGCTCAATTAATCAACTTCTATGTTTGTTTGAGCGGCCTTGGAGAGTTAACTCTCCTCTCACCTATTCCAAGGCCCTACAACCTAGCTAGTTGGTGATTGACACTTAACAAAACTTGCTAGTTGATTTTAGATTAAATCGCTTATTTTAAGGGCTGTTGTATTAAGTCACAAGGATATGGAGTTGAAACCAATGGTGTTTTGACGCAAAAGAAATTAATAAAAACTTGACTACATGCACATGCAGTTCTTTGTCTTTCGATGAAGAGCAATTTCTATACAGGTTCTACGAGACTAAAAAATGTATTTTTCTTTTCGAATCACAAACTCACACTCACAAAAACTAAGAAGCTAACTAAATTATTTAATGCACCTAATGCAAATGACCACTAGCATGTAAATTCTAAGATGCAAAAGTCCCTTGAAACAAGGTGAAATTTCCCAAAAAGCTCCTTCAGTTTTAACTCATCTTTTGTTGTCCAGAAAGCCAATTCTTGAAACAAGAACTCTTAGTATAAGACAACAAAAATACTTGACAACAAGAAAAAGAAATCAAATGACAACTTCTCCTCAAAATCAAACCAAAAACTAGAAGCAAGAAACTTCACTAAAGCTCCAAAAGATATGACCAAACGAAAATGAAAAATGCAACAAAAAAAAAAACAAAACCAAATGTTTTTTGAGTTTTTGAAATGCAAAAAACAAAAAGCAAAACGAATGTTTTTTTGGGCTTTTCAGTTTTATAAAACAAGAGCTCAAAAAGACCAAGCACAACTATCCCAATTCAAGCCAAAACGAGACCGAATTTCAAGCACAAACTTCAACTATGCCCCCAAACCTTATAAAGCTAATGATAGCAAGATCAATAAGAGCAACGAAAGACCAAAAACTCAGCCAAGCAGCCTAGACGAATAGTGCAAACTTGCCGCAACAAAAGACTCCAAAGAAGCAAGAAAAGTTCTTTGAAAATTGCAACAAAACCCTAGCCTATGAAACTCAAGAAAACCAATCGAAAACAAAGCAAAAACGCAATGCAAAACACAACACAAAGATAGGAGCGAGTCAGTGAGAAGAAGCTCTCTGTTCTGATAAAGAAGAACAGCCAAGAATGCTCAGAAAGCAATCTTGGAACTCAATCCAGGAGTGCCAGCACCAACAAGAACACTCTGCCAAAAAGATTAGTTTTCGAACAAACGAAAGAGAAACAAGATTTGAAACCACTTCTGTCACACTCCAGTAAGTACAGAAGCTCTGCAAACATAGGCCTCCACAGCCAGAAAGGACCAAAAACTCCAGAATCTTAAAATTTCAAAATCTGCCTAGGTATACGCGACCTAGCAGTTATACAACCAGCGTGTATACGCGTCTGTGTTGAGGGAAACTTGCGTATACGCGGATCCCTTTAGACAGACTCGCGTGTATACGCGACTGTGTGCAGACAAAAGAGCGTATACAAAGAAAGATAATGAAAAACAAAAAAGACAAGTCTGGGAAAGACACCAAGACTTCAGACTGACTGCAAGAAAGCAAACTGGAATGTAAAAGACAGAAAAAACTGTTGGAAACCTACCAAACAGCTGAAACAACCCAACAGGAGAATCACAAGAATGTGATCCCCAGTGGAGTCGCCAGTTCTGTTTCGGGGAATTAACACCCTAGAGGTTGGTTGGGATTCAACCTCCACAGAGCAGGGGCGTACTACTTAACAGAGACTTACACAATCATGCACATTCATAAAAACTAAATAGAGCAGAATGAGAGGTTTACCCGTTGGTCCTACGTTTGAAGTAGATCCACGTGGAGTCCAAACTCCCTGCAACCGTCCTTCCTCCTTAACCTGCAATACGAGAAGAAACCAGCACAAAGGACAAGTTGTACAACATATATCTACTCTATATGTTAGTGAGATTCATATAAAACATTAAATAAATCATAATGAATGCTTGTATAACAAATATTCTCATACATAAAAGCATACACTAACACTTTTATTTCAGGAACAGCATGATACTTCTGTATTATAAATAGTACGTACAAAAGTAATCAAGTGGAGAGATCACCTGATCCTTCCAAGGCCTTCGCAGACCGTCGTCCGGATCCGTCCAGCCCTTGCCTCGCTAAGACTCCTTCCAAACTGGTGCATACAAGATAACATATAACGGGATGTGTATCTGAAGGAAACAAGGGTTTCCTACAATGAACTGGGAAAGTGCAGGAGGCACGGGGAATCAGACTTGGATAGGGAATACCAACAGAGTATAATATCAATACTTTCTCTCTCTCCCTTAGGCCATACACATGAGGGCTTTTTATAGTCCCTTCAAGTAGTTTCAGCAGTTGGAAACAGTTGGCCACGGGCTGGGGTGGTTGAACTACCTGAGTAACCATCAACCCAGCGCGAAATTAGGGATTTTTTATATATATTTTTAATCATTTTAATGGCATACGCGGAAAAGTCTAGCTGTACTCGCGTATACACGCGGAAAAACACGGGCATAGTCGCGTATGGAGGATTTTACACTGTTTTTAAGTGAATTTGTCCAAGTCTGTAGGAATGGGTGCCCAAAAAGCCATGTAGCAATCATGAATCATGTCAAAGTGAGAAATGATGAATCATGTCAAAGTGAGAAATGATGCTATAACAGATGCCCCCTAATATATGAGGTCAGAAGGGGTACATGATGGCCGAAATGTATTATGCACATAGAAAGAACTTCACAAGGACAAGAGAGGACTTCACCAGATTTCAGCCTGCCAAAAACCAATGAAAGAAAACAGAGAGTCAACTCATGCTGAGGCGGGCATACCCATGCTCAGTCAAAAATACATCATATGGAAAGTACTGAATAGATCCAACATGTATACAAGTATAGCTAAACTGAAAGTACACAATGAATCATCTGAGCATGGCCCGGAAGTATAAGTCTGAATCAATGTCCAAGTATCACATATAGAAAGCTGATCAATGATGCTGCAACTGGATGTCTGATCATATAAGTAACTGAATCTCCAAGTACCAAATCATAAGGGGTGGAACTCATGGTACAATCACGCAACTCGGGAGCCAACATATAGGATGCTGCTGTACTGACACTGCAACATATAAGGGTGAACGACATCACTGGCAGAAACTGAATGGACTGTCAAAAGTGAACCAAAAAATGCTGATGCAACCCGAGGTCTTCACCGATCTCTATGGCACAATTCTACACATTGGGAATAAATGAGCTGAAGTCGACCATGTGAGAAATTGTTGGATTACGGGTCAATGATGAATACCGTTAACCAACGTGAGACAACCCACCAATAATGAAAATGAGTGTCAAGGTGCCCCAGTACAATCTAACAAGTGCGAATGAATGAGTTGAATTAGAACACTTGAAAGAATTTACCAATCAGGAGGCAATGATGAATCCCCACTGTCGATAGCGAAGAGTCTGCCACTTATGACTGCAAACCCTAAGGTACTGAAAAAAATACTCTAGACCTTATTCCCAGAGCAATGAGTCGGAGTCGATGGGAAAAGATCTGCTGGAAGGAAGGCATTAAGGCATCCCACATCAGTCCAGCGCGAGTGTAACCCGCAGGCCAAGATTTGGAAGGAATCGGACGAAGTAGAGTGACGGAACCCAACTGAAGTACATTTCCGACATGCACAAGATGAAGCTAGCGCACGGAAGAAACCCTCTGAACCAACCAATAATGAAAGTTGACACAAAGGCGAGAAATCCACCGATAGGGTCAAATGGAAATCAAGGTACTTCACGAATCCCAAGTGTGATAATGTATGCTGATGTCGAACATAGGGGAAACCACTCTGTCAAAGACCCATAATGATGATCAAATTTTGAGCACAAGGTCACCTATCAATGATGGAAATAGGGCCAGGGTGCGGCTCTAGGTTTGTCCTCAGAGAAATGTGTCGTAGTCGATAAGAGACAAACCCGCCAGCAAGAAGTCAATGGAGACCTTCTCAAACCAGCACGAGCAGAGGACCAAAACATCTGATGTGATAGAACAAGATACTGACAAGACCGGGAAGGCCGACTAAATAATGAGTCAAGAGACACCGCAGAATGGCCGACTCTAGTTAAACTTCCCTTGAGCAAAAGCATGACTCGTGATGACCATGGTAGTAAAAGTGACATTGTATAAGTCTGTTATGCAGGAGGCAGAACAAACTCTCCATATGATTGGAAGAGATAACCAACCGGGGGAGAACTGACAAGTGACACAAGGTAAAGGCTAAACCTAGGTCAAAACTAAAACCATCCAAAATGGAGGAAAGATATATAAGTGTATATGCTTTGTTCAACGGTGACCAACTGACACGGTACTGCCATCAAATCATGAAGTTACATCCCGTTCCCGCTCTTTTTGTTATATTTGATTTTTTTGTCTTTTTCATATAATAAGCCTGAAAAGGAATAAAAGAATGCTATGGTACAATGGATAGAACGAGTATCAAGAAACAGATGCACTAGTTCCTAGGATTGGAACGATCCTATGCTCAATGCAAGGTGGCGGAAACTGGTAAGCGATACTTAGAGGAATGTTCCATCCATGGGTAAAAGGGTGTCAAGTCACGATAGCTAAATGCATGCAATGGTTAACTTGTACAAATAGACAAGGTCAAAAGTTGGCTTAAACATTGAGTCCAAATGAAGCCAGCTAAAGGCCAGGATAAACAAGTAGCCAATATGCAATGCAGTAATACAACTCAACAACACCAGGGAGCCTCTAGGGTAATAGCCAGAAAAATGATAGTGAGGAAGAATAAGAATGAAGCTTCAACACATAAGTCATGGCAGGACTAAAGAAGACTCCCGAGCCTACATAAAACGCAGCATGGGCAACAAGTGATAGCGAGGAACTAACTAGGAAGCCCATGTAAAGGAAAGCTCTACCACCAAGTCATGATTAAATAATCGGCGAGTGAAATGGGTGTAATACTCATGACCTGATGGGATCGACCCTATGGCAAGTGATCTGAATGGAGGCTAGTATGAAAAATGCAATGGAAAGTGAATTACCTAACCCATATGCCAGTGAAGATCATATACCTGCCATGACGGGTCAGCAGTCCTGGATCAGAAACCGGGAAAAATCTCAAATTCGTCAAAATGTACCTTAAAAAATACCAAACTGGGCACTTCCAAGCATCCGGGTTATGCAGCTTAAGATAGATTGAAAAAATAAGCATAACAAATTTTTGCGAAAATTTTCAACTTTCTGGGCATAAATAGACAAATTACCTCATATTTGGTTCATTATTACATTGCTGATTTGGAAAAAAGTGCTCTGGAGAAAAAATCTTCTTTCGTCAAAACAGGAGCAACCAACCGTCGAATTCCACCGAATTTCTCAGGTTAGCTCTTAATTCATCCTTGCTATTCAGTTTTTCCGTTCATAAATTAAAATTTAGGAATTTTCACCGTAGAATCTCTTGCTAAAAATCACGGGTTTGCACATACGCGGGTTGGTAATGACCAAGTCGCGTATACACGTGACAGTGCACAAATAAAGTCGTGTATGCACAACCCAATATGAAAAATGCGTAGCTAATGAATGGATTATTGAAATTTTACAGGATGACCATATAATGGAGAGAGCACGAACACAGTGCAATAGACAATAAAGTCATGTAGAACCAAGCATCACTGAATATTCTTCGGAATTGTGGATTACTCAAGTTTTTCAAAATGCCAAATATGAAGAGTAATGTCCGGTTGCTCGAAATGCTTGTGAACTATTGGGAACCAGAAGAGGATTTCTGTATGATAGATCAGATGCCTGTACGCATTGAAGTGGAAGACATATATTTTATCACTGGACTCTCCCGAAGGGGGGGGCTAGTAGACTTGCATGGTAAGCCTTTGGGAGGGCTCATCATGGAAGATTACTTCCACGTGTACTATGTACAGGGTTCCAAGAAAGTCAGAACTCAAATTGCAATCAAAGATTTAAGGGATTTTTACATGAAAATTCTCCTTTTCACCATTGGCAGGGTGGCAGGATCTGCCTCCCTACACCAGGCGTCCAGGACGCAAATGAGCATAGCAGTGGAATGCTTAACTCATGTATATGATTGGTGCATATCCCTACTGATAAACATGAAGCAAAAATTGGCCTCTATCCGCCAAGAAAAGACAAAACATTTTGGATATGGTACAATTTTGATGACATTCTTCTTTGAGAAGATTCTAGTACTAAGACCCAGAGTGATCTCTACCATCAGCAGCCTGAGAGACCCAAGAATTTCCCGCTGGGCAGACATGATGAAGAGATTGGGGGGAAGTGAAGTTCCTCGGACCACTTGGGATGATGAGTTCTTCCAATGGTGGAGAGAACAAATCATCACTATGGACGACTATCCCTATGCCGGGATGGACTTTCGTGGTGATCCAGATCTTGTCCTTCCACCAGGCGTAGCATGGGGTACAGTCGACAAGTTTACAATTTTTGATTTATATAATTTTTTGGATTTTTTCAATATGTATGAAAAAATGTGAAAAACAAACATGTTTTTGATTGGATTCAAAATGTCTTACAATTAAAAAAAAATGATCATGAAACAGATATTGGACCAATTCGACCTGAGGGATACCCATGACATAAGCGTCGCAGAGGCGAAGCAGATACAGTAGATCTAGACAGAACCCTCCAGGCTGTACAGAGGAACTTGGAGGGATTAACCCGCCAAGTACCAATGGCTGCAGTGGAAGATCTGCCTGAAGCCATCCAGAGATAGGTGATAGGAGTACCCCGTGACTGGGTATGGTTATTCCGCCAAGTTGCCACTGTGATCGTGTTCTATAGGAACACAACTTCTGGGCAGGAACCTTAGTAGTAGATAGATATGATGTATCAGATGACTGTATATTTTTGAGACTGAACATGATCGGGGGCATAAGCCCAATTTTTGTATGACTTATGGATCCAAATTTTTTTATAGTTTTGAACACTCTAATGATATATATACAGCGATGTTTGATGTGATGTAAAAAATGTATGAAAATGTATGATGTTTTTGATGATTAAATTTTATTGTATGGAATGATTAATATGCCGATCAATTTCTTGATTAGCTAATGAGTCTGCCAATCAATTGTCAGCTCGAGGAATATGAATGAAAGTTAAAAATTGAAATGATCTTTGTAACAAACGTACCCTCAAGAACAACCAGAGTAAAAATGGATCTCGAACCCGATAAGTATTGTTCAACTACAACACCACCAGCTGAGAGTCCAAGAAAACTACCAACGAATAAACACCCAAAGATATTGCCTCTGAGAGTAGATAAACAACTGCAGTGTATTCTACTATATTATTGTAAGCAGGACGAATGCAGACCGCTCTTGATACTAACAGTTGAATGGATGGATAATGAAGCACCCAAGCCACGGAAGCTGAGTTCCGGGTGTGTCTACTAGCACCATCGGCGAAACCAAAATGACTCATGACATCCGACACAACCTGCCAAAGTAGATCAAAAACATCACCATCCCATCAAAGATCGAAAAACAACCAGATATGTACAAAGCAAAACTACTATATACAAAAGCAGCATGCCAGGCCGAAGCCTAGGCATAATAATTTTTCAAATAGAGCCCATTTCTGGGCTCTGGCAACTTGTTCCCTTCAAAATCAACCAAGGTATATTCTCCTTTCTTAAGGACTTTTTTGATGATAAAGGGGCCATACCACATAGACTTAAAATTTCCTGCCCCCAGAGCATCTTTTTCTTGGGCATAGACCAAAACAAGGTCACCTTCCGAAAAAACCCTAGGCTTTACCACCTTATCATACTGAGCTTTAACTCAATTTTTATGCGCTTCATTCATCGTGGTGGCATCCCGACGCTGCTCATCGAGATGTTCCAGATGAAGGAGTCGTTCTTCAAGACTAGAAGTGTCAGGAAGAAGTTCAACAGCTAATTTAAGAGAAGGAATCTCACATTCAATGGGAAATACGGATTCCAACCCGTGCACTAGCTGAAACGGAGTAAAGCCAGTTGCATTTTTCACTGACGTCATGTATGCCCAAAGTGCAGGATATAGCATAATATGCCACTTGGATCGAGCTTTATCAATTGTCCTTTGAATAATTGTCTTCAAGGATTTATTCACGGCTTCCACTTGCCCATTGGCTTGGGGATAATACAGAGATGAATGCTCCTACCGGAAACCCAATTTTAGAGCCAACTCAACCATCATGCTATTCTGAAAATGACTGCCATGATCAGTGACAATATCTCTAGGAATACCAAAACGAGCAATAACCTGGTTGAAAAGACAAAGAGCTGCAGTCTCACCATCATTCCCAAAAGTAGGCATAGCCTCGACCCACTTTGTAAAGTAGTCTACTGCTACAATAATGTACTTGTGACCTTTAGCCGAAGGCGGGTTACAAGTAGTATAATCAATATCCCACTTTGTAAAGGGACCGACAGTAATTACTGGAAAACATGGAGCTGGATGAGTGCGCATTTTTCGAGTATAAACCTGACACGGATGACACTTTTTGACCGACTCCATACAGTCTTTGAAAATCGAAGGCCAAAAGTACCCAGCACGCAAGATCTTTTGGGCTGTAGCAAGCCCAGATAAATGACCACCACAAGCTCCACTATGGCAATCATTGAGCACAGCCTCAGCTTCTTCGAGAGTTAAGCATCGTCTTAGGATTGAATCAACCCCTCGATGGTATAAAGCATCACCAATAATCAAGTAATTCTTAGCCAAGTGACGCAACTTACGACGCTCATCTTTCGAAAAAGTAGAGGGAAACTTCGTAGATTGAAGATACACAATTATATCTCCATACCAAGGATCCTGTGAAGAGATAAGAAATAAATGTTCATCCGAGAAGGATTCATCATAGACAATCTCGTCCCCACAGGGCAACTTGGAGATCAATTACGCGAAAACCAATGATTTCTTGGACTTGGCAGACATAAAATCAAGATCAAATTCTTGCAAAATCACAATCCATCTATTGTATTTGCCCCCAATCACTCGCCTACTGAGGACAAACTAAAATGGATTGGCTACTGCCAAAACATAAGGTTTTTGTAGAATAATGTAATGCCAGAGTCGCTGCACAACATGAACAGCTGCCAAAGCTAACTTTTCTATCAGAGTGTACCGGAGTTCAGGTCCTACCAAGTCTTGACTAATATAGTAAATAACATGCTCTGCAAAAGCATCATCTTCCTGAACCAGAACCATACCAATAGTAGATTTTGTTGCTGCCAAATACAAAAGGAAATCCCTGCTATAATCAGGTGGACTCAATAAAGGAGTAGAGGTCAATGCTTTTTTCAAAGCATCGAATGAGCGTTGAGCGAAGTCATCCCAAAGAAATGAAACTCCCTTCTTCAACAATCTTATAAATCCCTTGGTAACTTCAGCATAATTTACGATAAATCTTCGAAGAAAATTAGAGTTTCCTTGTAGACTTTGAAGTTGACGAACGGAGGACGGGGGAGGCAACCAAAGTATTGCCTCAACCTTGAAGGGATCTATCCTAATCCCTTCTCTAGACACAATGAAACCCAATAACCGACTGGATGTAACCACGAAAATGCACTTGTTCGTATTTAACCTAATCTTATAGAAATGACATCGTTCAAATATTTGACAAAGCTGAGCAGGATGATCCATCCTCTTTCGAGAATGAGCAGCTAAATCATCCAAATATGCCTCGATAATATTTTTGATGTCGTGAAAGGCATATGACATGGCCCGCTGAAACGTAGCCCCAACATTTTTAAGACCAAAAGGCATCTTCTTGTATGCAAAAGTACCCCAGGGACAAATAAAGGCAGTCTTATGGTGATCTTCAAGACGGATAGTAATCTGATTATATCCGGAGAAACCGTCCATGAAGGAGAAAATCTCATCACCGGCACACTCGTCAATGATCTGATCGATAAATGGTGTGGGGTAATTATCCTTAGGACATGCTTTATTGAGGTCTCTGAAATCAATGCAAACTCGAATTGTTCCTTGTTTTTTATCTAGGAGAACAGGGTTTGAAACCCATTCAGTCAAAGGAACAGGGAAAATGAATCCCGCCTTAAGCAGCTTCTCAACCTCAGCTTTGATAGCTGTTGCCTTCCTAGGATTGACCAGACGAAGTTTTTGCCTCACAGGCTTAGCGTTTTCGTAAGTCTTGATCTCATGCTGGACAATAGATGGATCTATACCAGGCATTTCCTCATAAGGCCAAGTGAATACATCCCTATACTCTTTAAAGAGCTCAGTGTAAATCTAAATCTCTTCACGGGAACATTCAGCTCCGATGAAGACATTCTCAATAATATTGGGATCCCTGGAAATGTTCACCGCGATAGTAGGAGAAATAACAGCCATGTTCCCTTCAGCATAAACCTGTGTTGGTGCTAAAGGGTTCAGGACTGGGCGAACAGGACCAGGAGACAGAGGACTTGGAAAACTCGTTTCAACTTCGCTCAAATCAGGTAAAAAGTAAGACCGATGATGCAAATCATCCCACGGTCTATCTATACCACTCATAGCTTCCAGGATGGCCTCTTCAGATGGAAGAGTGGTATCAAGGCAATCTTGGGCAGAAGAATAACTAAGTGCCCAAGCCGGAGCCACATCTCCATCCAACTCTTTCGGTAAGAGAGGAGCTGGGATGGATTCTGCAGAGTCAACAATAGACTGATAAGCAATCTCAGCTACAGACATTTGAAATTCCATTCCACCCACTTGACCTTCCTCTAATGTGGCAGTAGGGGAAGGTAAGGTCCAAGGGTCCGAAAAATAATGAGTTCTGAAGAACTCTCTTCGAAGAGGAGCCTTGGAGGATGAAATCACATTAATATGAACCGTAAGAGGAGGAATATCGAAAGTACCCATCAAGGAAGAATACATTCCAACCCCGAAATTCTCAACAGGTGCCTTAGTATTATCCAACTTTGGAACAGATGAGTCAGCAGACGCATTCGGGTCTACAGGAGGACAGTCCAGTTGATCCACCGTAACAATCCTCCCTTCGTGAGGGAAACAAATAATCCGAAATAATGAGGACGCAATGGCATCCATTTCATAAATCCATTTTCTCCCCAACAGAACGTTGTAGTCCAAGCTTGCATCAACTACCTCAACCTCTATATTCACAGTTTTGCCCCTAACACAGATAGGCAAAGCTGGGACAATACCATGCAGTCTATGAGAATGACCATCAAATGCAATCAGAAGAGTGGTAGATGGAACAACTTTGGGAGATCCAATCATCTTCCAACATGTGAGAGACATCACGCATGTGGAAGCACCCTCATCAACAACCGTCCGAAAGATATTGCACTTCCGGTATGATGATTTAATATGAAAAGCCATATGATGGTGGAGTCTCTTCTTAAAATTAGTCATATCAAATGTAATCAGAAGATAATTTTTCGGATCAATAGCCCCAATGGTAGTGAGCAAGGCACTGCGCTGAGCCGGACAAGACTGGAGAACCTCTAAAGCCAACATGGCACAAGCACTCTGCGCCAAATCTTCCACAATAGAGTAGTTTTGGGCAACCCCAGCATTTGGATTAATTTTCGAACGCTTAGTGGATGCTTTGGGCATCCGAGGCTTAGGCTCAATAGTAGGCCTTGTAATGTGAAGTGGCTCAGTAGCATTAGGAGTATCTTTAGCTTTCGAAGACTCTTCTCCGCCATAATCATGGGATCTCGTAGCGACATCCATGTGAGCACTGATCATGAATATGTTCGATGGAATTTCCCCTTCCTGGGTGCCCCAAGAGGAAGCGTCAGGAATTTGATTTGCGCCAACAACTAGTTGTTGCCCTTGGGGAAAAGGGTTTGTTAACACAGCCTGGGAACTAGAAGAACCTTGCTGAGCTAATAAGCGATGCACATCCTGAATTTTAGGGCAAAGGTGCGTAAGATGGTCTCCAGCACACAGCTTGCATGGAAACATCACTTTCTTTTTATCCTTTGGGCCCTCACCAACATGCTCATTGGTTTTATTCACATTACCCTTCCCATTCTTGCCCTTTTTCTTATTATTTTGTCCCTTCTTGTTCCCTTCGGATTGTTGATTTCCTTTGGGATCAGAAGCTTGGACAACATTTATGGACAAAGAGGGGGAAGGCGATGACTCAACAGGCACAGCCTGACCAGAAGGAGTAGATTGCAAAGAAAACTGCTGCAATTGTTGAGTAAGAAGGATGGCTGCACCACTATTGATCGATCCAATCGGTCCGTCACCATGAGGACCGGCCTTAGTTTTGGATAAATCTAATTTGGAGCGAGGAGCATTGGGCAAATACTTATGGAGGACCCCAGACTAAGAATAGATCAGTTCCAACTGATGGGCCCTAAAAATGGCCTGCTCCTTGGAAAATACCTCGGAGAGGGATACAAATTTGATGAAAAACAACTTCTACACAGGTTCTACGAGACTAAAAAAATTTATTTTTCTTTTCAGATAACAAACTTCACACTCACAAAAACTATGAAAATGACTAAATGCTTAAGTGCACCTGATGCAAATCACTAAGAGCATGCAAATTCTAAGATGAAAAATCTACTAAAGCAGAGAGAAATTTCCCAAAGATCCTTCAATTTTATCTCTTTTTGGTTGTCCAGAAAGCTAGTTCCCAAAATCAGAAACTCTTAATATAAAGACACCAAAAACGCTTGAAACAAGAGGAAGAAACCAATAAAAATTCCTTTCCAAGATCAAGTCAAAAACCAAAGGCAAGAAACCTCAACAAAGCTTCAACAGATATAACAAAATGAAAACAAAAATGCAAAACAAAAGCAAATGACAAAACAAAATGTTTTTTGAGCTTTTGAATTTTATAAAAAGGAAGAGCTCGAAAAGACCAAGAAAAACTATCAAATACCAAGCCAAACAACTCTGAATTTCAAGCAAAAACTTCAAAAATGCTCTTAAACCTTATAGGGCTAGCTAGTAGCAAGATTTATATGAGCAAAAGAAGACAAGAAAATCAAACACTCAGCCTAGAAGAATAGTACAACCTTGGGCAAACAAAAACTTCAAAGAACCAAGAAAGACTCTTCAAAATTTGCAACAAGAGCTAGTCAACTGAACTCAAGAAAACCAACCAAACAATGGGAAAAAATCAAAGCGCAAAGCAAGATACAAAGGTAGGAAAGAGTAAATGAGCAGACGCTCTCTGTTCTAATGAAGCAGAACAACCAAGAATCCCCAGGAAGAGATCTTGGTACTCGAACCAGAAATGCTAGCACCAGAAACAAGATTTGCCAAAAAAGCTAGTTTTCAACCAAACAAGAGAGAGAAAAGACCAAAGACCACTTTCTACACAATCCGGAGGACACAAAGACACTGCAAGAATAGGTCTCCACAGTCAGACAAGACTAAAAAGCCAAGAAACCTAAAATTTCAAAATTGACCCAGGTATACTCGACTTGACAGCTTAGAAACAAGCGTGCATACGCGACTGTGCTAAAGGAAACCCGCTTATACGTGTCTGTGTGCAGACAAACCCACGTATGCAAAGGTAAATAATAAAAAATAAAAAATATCAAGCCTGGATAAGAAACCAGGACTTCAGTCTGACTGAGAAAGAGTTAACTGGACTGGAAATAAAAGTTAAAACTATTGGAAACCTATCAAACAGCTGAAACCACCCAACAGGGGAATCACAAGAATGTGTTCCCCAGTGGAGTCGCTAGTTCTATTTCGGGGAAAACCACCCTAGAGGTTTGTGGGGTATAAACCTCCACAGAGCAGGGCATGCTATTCAGAAGGACTCACACACAACCATACTTGAATGCAAACAACTAGTTAACAACGACAGCAGAACTCACCCGTAGTCCTACGTTCGATGTAGATCCCGCGGGGTCCAAACCCCCAGCAACTCTCCTTCCACCTTCAACCTGGAAAACAAGAAAGAATGTGCACGGAAACCTAGTTGTACAACATATATTTCTCCTAAATGTTAGTGCAATCCATGTGAAATATTATATAAACCATAATAAATGCTTAAGTTATAATCTTTACACACGCATAAGTAAACACTAACACAGAAGTTCAGGAACAAGATGGTTCTTCATTATTACGACCAGCATGTACAGAAATAAAGAGTGGAGAGATCACCTGAATCCTTCCATGATCTTCAAGCAGACTGTCATCTGGATCCGTCCCGCCCTTGCCTCGCTAAGATACTTTCAAGACTTGTGCACTTGAGATGGCATATAAATGGATGAACATCTCCAGGAAACAAGGGTTTCCTGTATAAATCTAGGAAAGTGCAGGAGGCACGGGGAATCAGACTTGAACTGGGATTCCAACAGAGTATAATTTCTACAAAATTTCTCTCTCCCTTAGGCCATACACATGAGGGGCTTTTATACTCCCTCAAAGTAGTTTCAATCAGTTGAAAACAGTTGGCCACGTTCTGGGGTGGTTGAACTACTGGAGTAACCATCAACCGCGTATGGGAATTTTAACACTATTTTTTAGTGAATTTTGTTCAATTCTGTAGGAATGGGTGCCCAAAGCCATAAAGACAATAATTAATCACCAGAGGGTGAAAAATGATGCTATAACAAGGCTGATTAGTTTTTGTCATTAATATAACATTACACTTTCACATTCTACCACATATTATCCACAAGGTAATGGTCTTGCTAAATCTTCTAACAAAACAATTGTGAGGATCATTAAGAAGGTGTTGGAGGAAAACAAAAATTCGTGGCATTTGAAGCTAAAGTATGCTCTATGGGCTGATAGAGTGTGCACTAAAAGGTCAATTGGTACTTCACCCTATGAGCTGGTATATGGAGCTGAAGCCATCTTTCCTATATCCTTGGGAGTGCATGTTATGAAGCTACTACAAGTATTAGAGGAGGAGCGAAATGAAATTTAGAGGATAATAAACCAATTGATAGCTCTATAGGAAAAAAGGGAGGACGTCTATAACAACAATCAAAAATTGCAAAACAGAATTAAGAAGACATTTGATAGGAATTTTAAAGAGGAAAACTTTCAGATTCAAGATGTGGTATTGAAGTGGGAGGCCAGAATTGAGGACAAGGGGAAACATGGTAAGTTTGAGAATATTTGGAAAGGTCCATTCATAGTGGCTACATTCCATGGAAGCAACACTTACATATTACAAGATATGGATGGACAACCTTTTTCTAGACGGCTTTTCAATGGTAGGTTTTTGAAGCACTATTCCTCTTAATTTATACTAATCTTTCATTCCATTGTATATATTCCATTTTGTTATGTTTTTTCTTCTAATAAAGATAAGATGATCATCAAGCTTGAGCCCGAGGTGAAGGCCATTAGAGTTTGAAAGAAAGCTTGGCAAATTTCAGAGTTTTTATTTCCAAGAAGATGGATAGCACTGGAACTACAAGTTCTTTGGTGTACTACAGGGGCACACCATCCCAACCGAAGCCACTGCTATCACTCAAAAAAAGTGAAACACTATTAGACATGGTCATATAGTTCATTTTTCAAAGGTGTTGTGGATCATCTGCATATCTTTTTTGTGTTTTATTTTGAAAATCAAAAAATAGTTTCAAAAAAAACATATGCTATAGTATAATGCTTTTATACTATATCATAAAAAAAAAAGAATGAAATGTGTTAAAGAGCTCGCTACAAATTAAAGTTTATTACTAAGCTCTTTTTGAATGTATGGTATGTATGTGTCATGTTTAAGGTTCGAACAACTTCCCGAGTGGAAGTAGCGATCGGTGAAGAGTGAAACCAGACGAGTCAATGCGGGGCCACAACAAGCTCGTAAATTACTGTATGCTAAGCCCCCGCAGTTGACTGGTTTGACTGCGGGTGAGCCGTGATCGACAACTGGGATTAATTGCAGGGGCTGCAAGTCGAAGTTCACCGCCGTACTCTAGGCCCTCCCCGCGGTGATGTCATAAAGTGAGGTGGAAAACAGCTGTACTCCACGTCAGCTACTTTACACGTCAACTCGGTCATTAAATGTGTGGTTAAGCCTCTATTAAAAGGTTTTACCCCATTTTCAAAATCACTTGCTGTCATTTTCCCCTCTCGATCTATTTCACCGCCACCTTTCTGTTCGCCTTCTATTGTCCATTACGCCATTGCAAAGCGAGTTTCTCTGTCTGGTTTTTCAAACCTAAATTCCCTAATGGACAGTGAAAAAGGCATCCAGGATACCTTGTCTTCTGTCAACCATCCCTTATTGTATCACCAAGTGACCCTAAATGCTGAGAAATCCCCAATATTTTCCGCCATGAAAAATGCCGGTGTCTTGTCCGCCTGTATCCCAAAAGCCCACGTTTTTCCCGAGTTCATCTCATGGCTGGTCTCTTCAATGTACCCTGGTAAGTGTTTCATAATGAACTCGCAGGGAGAAAATGTTCTGCAGGTATCGACGCAATTAATTCGCCAAGCATTGTGCTTTCCTAAAAATGAGTCACCACTGCAATTCTCAGAAGATTCATTGGCTCGTTTTTTTGAGGACCTTTCAAATGAATAATTTGGTCAATGTATGTCATACTTGAGGTAAAATTCAAAGGAAGCTCAACTAGAAGGAGAAAAATTTAGTTTGGAAGTGTTCGATGCTGAGTATAGGCCGATTCTGAGTTGCATTGCGGAGATTTTAGGCAAAGACAATGACCAAACAATTGATAAATTAGCATTGGGAATGTATGTGCTGATGATGAAACCAGGGGTTGTTCTCGACATTCCATCTTTCTGGCAAGAGATTGTAAATTCTCAGTTGATGGCCTTTCCTCTTACAGGTTTCTTTAGATTCCCGTCTTTGATTGTTTATTTATTTTTATACCAGAATGTCGAAGAATTTATGAGTTTGGGAATGAATATAGTTGATGTCAAAAAACAAAAGCAATCAGTTTTATTTTGGACTGACATGACTAGAAAATAAGGAAATGAGGCAGGGCTATTTGAGTTGGCTAGCCATTATATGTCTATTTCTTATAGAATTTTGAATGGAGTTCCTCCTCTATGTTTTTTACCAAAAGCCCAGGAGTTCCTACAACTAGGACTCAGTTGCAGATTCAGAGATTGGTTTTTGTTTGAAGAGTATTCAGAGATTAGGTTGTATGGAGCTAGCATCGACCCCTATAGGCTCCCAAATTTTGTACCCATGCGGATTTTCGCCTTGGAATTCATAAGACAGAGCCTTAATGTGGATCAGGTACACTTTCTTCCCATGAAGAAAGGTTTTATGTATAAATTGCCTATGATTGTGGGACCTTTCGTGGTCAATATGAGGCAATATTTTGATGAAGTTTCTAAAATGTTGGAAGAGACACATTTGCTACTAGGAGAAAAATGGTCTTATGATCTGCATGGAGTAATTTACCAGAGAAGAATTGAGAATGGATATTCTGCATTTTCTCATGTAAGAGGACTTGATCAAGAGAAGCTGGCAAACCCAGGCGAAATAAATACATCAAAAGAGAGCATTAAAACACCTGTTATTACTGAAAGGGAAAATCAAAGAGGTAGGGAAAATGTTGTTGAAGTAGATGATGAAGAGCCTAGGGAAGAAAAGAGAACCAAATTGGCTGAAGATCATTCTTCCAACTCGCCTGATTTTACTTTTCATATCAATGAAGAACAAAATGTCCCCTCTTCTCCTAGAGGACAGGAACTTTACTCAGAGAAGATGCCTTCAGTCAAACAAATATTTACACAGTTTGAAGAAAGAAATCAGAGGATAAAAGCGAATGTAGAAGCTCAGGCAGAGCATCACATAGTTGCTGATTAGACTAGGTTATTGACTGTAATGGACCTTGAAAAGGATCAATTTAGGATGGCTCTGACACATCCAACTGGGATGTCCCTTGGATCTTCAAGCAGTTTTAATGAGGTAAACATAACTATGGATGTTAAAAAGATCCCACAGTGGGATAAAATGAATCTTCATATGCATACTGGGCAGTTAATTGTAAATGATTTAACCAAGACTAATGCCACAGCAGTTAAGGCTGAGAACATGCTTGCAAAATATATTAAATAGTTCAAGATGGAGAAGGCTAATTCAAGGGCCTTGTCAATTCAAAATGAAGAATTGAAGAAGATCATTATGAAAATTGGTGTAGATCCTAATGATAAAGCTGTGATTCAAAATCTCATGAAAAGTGCAGAAATAGAGATATCCTCATTGAGAAAAAAGCTAAAGTTACTAGCTGCAGAGCATTCAATGGATGCAGAAGTAGCAGAGGTGGAGAAAGAAAAAGAAGAACAACGTCTGCAATTATTGCAGAAAAATAAAGAATTGACTAGAGTAAAGCAAACTGCTATTTCATTACAAAAGCATATTGAAAATCATACTTGCACATTTGTTTCTCCTATAGGTGATGCAGACCCTCAAGCACAGATTGTTCAGCTCATCACCGAATTGAAGATGGCAGAACGATATCGTAAGCAGGCTCAATCAGAGTTAGAAACAATTACCAAGATCATGCGAGCATGGGAAGATAAAGCGAATGAGAACAAGCAGAAATTACAAAAGGCTGAAAATGAAATTAAATATCTCAAGGAGAAGTTAAAAGGTAATATCTCACTTATACAAGCTAAAGATATCATTAAGGGTGAAATTATCACAGAGATGAAGTCAAATTGGAATTCCTTGAATATAGTTGCCCAAGAGAAAAGCCTCATCTCAGAACATGAAAAGGAGATATTATCTGAAAAGAAGACGGCCATTAAAAGAGAAAATTGGGCTAAGAAGTTTATAAATTTTATAAATTCCAAATCAGACAGAGAATTAGAAGATATTGGAATACAAGACAGATATTTTTATGCTGAGGAAATTAATAAGATGATAATTAAGAATGATCTTCGGAAGGTTGCAGAGAAAAGGTTACTGGTAATGAAGGAGACAGTAAAGAAGTTTGATATATCATTTGAAAAATTGACCAGAACAGGTTTACCTTCATCCTGGACTGAGAAAGGAAATATCATGCCATGGAAGTTTTATGAAGATCAATTAATATTTGCAAAAATTAAGGCAGATAATAGGCACGAAAAGACATAGATCTTGAAAGGAGAAACTGTGTTTAACTTTTTGCATAGGCATTTCAATTTGCTATGGATGGTGAAGACTCTCTTTACAGGAAAAAATACATACAGTCAATTTCTGGCGTTCAAGATAGAATATCAAAGTTTCAAAAATTCCTCGACAACTCGAAATGAGCTATGGAAGAAGTGTAAGATATTTTCAATGGACTCAACGGAAGAGGTCCCGATGGCTCAATCAAAAGAAGCCATTGATTCAGCAACCGCTTCAGGACCAGTTGTTCTCATAAACTAGAAGTTTTAAAATTCTTATTATGTTATTTCTCAAAATTATGTAAATGTAATAGGAATTTTTCGAGGCATGTGCCTCCATAACAGTCAGTAGTTTCAGCAGCTAGAGTTAGTTAGAGTAGTTAGAATCAGTTTCATTACTGGAAACTGTCTTGTGATACTGTATTTAAAAACAATTTCAAGAAAGATGAAGGTTCTGAGTTTTTGAACCTTGAAGTCAAATTTTGTACTTGAGAATACTGAATCAATGAAAGAGTTTTGCAAGTTTCTATTATTTTGTCTATGCTGAATAGTTTCCCAGATTTCATTATGTTTTCATGTCTGCGAATAAAATAGAGTAATTTGAGCTGTGGGTCTCTTTATACATGTGTATTTAAGAGTTAAACAAACCTTAATGGGCACTCCTCTATTGTAACTTTATCATTACTCGTTTCTTCAGGATTTTATAATGATAGATTCTGTTTCAAACAACATATCAAATTGAAATCCTTTTCTTTCTTGTTTCTTCCATTCATTCACTTCAGCATAAGAAGAATATGGCATTGTAGAACATTGCATGGGTTTGATATTTGAAGATTATATAATTAATGTTTAAAGGTTTATAAAACAGAGACAACTATACATCTGTTTGTGACACAATCTAATAATGTCTTGAGCACACATTCCTTTACACAGAAAGGAATTGTTTCTTGAGGTACAACATTAATTGGCGTCATTGCCGGGGATGAAGATTCGAAGAATTTCCCTAGGTTTTTTTTTATATTTCCTCTGGTTGTTTAGAGAGGAGGAAATAATAAGCTGTGTTTGTTTTAAAATAGATATGGCTCCTAAGAAACCTCATACGAGGTCAGATACCTCTCAGCAAAGAGTTCATGTTTTGTCTGATCCTGAGAAGCTCGTCTCAAAGAAGAGCCAGAAACCAAAAATAGTTGACACACCAGAAGTTACACTGCTTGCACCAGGCAGCAGTTCACGCACTTTCTCGTCCAAGAAAGTTTCCAAGAAACTCATTTTCTCGGAAAAAGAATCCCCACCATCACCCATTCATTTTCAAGAACCTACGTTAGAAGAGAAATCTTTGGAGTTTGTGTCTTTCCCTTTTACAGAAACTCAGCCCCATACAGCTGCCATCTCTTCTGTAATCATTCATACACCAGTTCCTATATCAGTTTTTCTACCTCATTCACCCCCATCTACAATTGGTATTCATTTCACCCCCGCTCAAGGAGCAGTTAACCTGGGCGTAAACATGGTAGCCCCTGCAACCCCTTCTTTCTTGATGAATAGATATGCACCATTAAATCTACCTCAACCACTGCATGATATTCCTCAGGAGTATCTCAAGTTACTCCCTAGATTTACTGGTGAAGATGAAATAACTATAGAACAACAATTGCCCCTGTTTTGCACATTTGCTGAGAATTTAAATGTTGAACATTTGGACATTGTAATGAGACTTTTTGTTCAGTCTCTAAGTGGAGAGGAAAGGAAATGATTTAAAGGATTGCCTAATGGTACCATAAATGATTGGGATGCCCTAGAAACACGTTTCACCAAGAGATGGGGTGAAAAAAGAGACCATAGCTATTCTTTGACAGAATTCAATGCAATAAAGAAGGAATCTGATGAAAATATGAAAGATTTTGTGAAGAGATTTAATAAATTGTATAATAGTTTTCCTGTTGAAATGAAACCCCCTCCTATTGGAGCAAGGGTCATTTTTTCTGGTGCATTTGAACCATAGTTTAGTTTCACATTGAGAGAAAGAAGGTCTCCTACTTTGGAGCAAATTCAAACTAATGCTCTGGAGATTGAGGCTAATATGTCTGCCGCTGGTAAAGTTCAAGATAAAGGAAAAGCTAAAGAAGAAGCCTTAGCTCATGACCAAAGAATTGACGATATGACTAAGGTCATAAAAAAAATGTCTAATAAGTTGGTGAAGTTGGAAATAGATAGTAAGTCTGCAAGACAGAATAGAGGGGTTTTTAATCCCCAATTTAAAAAACAACCCCTGCAGATTCTACAAAGAGAAAAGAAAGATCAAGATCAGGTGCAAGAACCTTTGTATATAGAGGTAGATCCATCTCGTTCAGCAGATGATGATGATGAGAGAGAGGATGATGCTCGAATTTCTATTGTGTACATGGAAGATGATGAAACAGAAGAAGAAGTTGAGGAAGAAGGAGTGGAAGAAAGTTATCTTTCATTTGATCAAGAAGAGATGGATGATTACTGCAGACAGTTTACAGACTTCATGCAATCCGAATTACATAAAAATTATGATTTGAGGTCAAGGAAGAGGCTAAGAACTCAAGAGAATGAGGCAAAATAACCAGAATCGGTGCATGCTCCAATGGCGACTCCATTACAGAAAAACCAGATCGAGAAGTCAGATAAAGGGAAGCAGTCCATGAATGAAGAAAACAAAAAGGAAAAACAGCAAGTTGAGGCTTCTCAAACAAAGATTAAAGATCCTAATGTTTTGGAGAAGGTTGTTAATATTCCTAATCAGAGTCTAGATTCAAGGAAAGATCAAGAAAAACCTGAAAATTTTATAAAACAAAATCAAACTTTCAGTTTGTCTAAAGAGTTAGAAAAGGTGAAAATTCAAATTCCTCTTCTTGAATTAATGAAAACACCTGGATATAAGAAAGATATTGCATAGTTTATCAATTTATCTCAGTATGATGAAGTGGGTGATATAGTGAATCTGCAAGAAGAAAAACCAGTGGTTACTTTTGGGCCTCATGTTGAAGAGGTAGATTCATCCATCCCTCCTTTTTACATATCACTTTTGCTACATGATTTTGTTTTACATAATTGTATGCTAGATTCTGGCGCATCCCACAATCTGATGCCACTGTGTGTGATGAAAGAGTTGAATTTTCAAATCACTAAGCCATACAGAGATCTTTATTCTTTTGATTCAAAAAGGGTGAAGTGTTTGGGTCTGTTATGTAACCAACTCCAAAAATAGAAGAAATGAGATATCAACGCCTTAGAAATAAGCCACTTCGAGGGGGCAACCTCCAATACATTACATGAATGATCAATTCTTGGATGATACAATTTACAAAACCTCCTTTCTATATATAGGAGTCCATGGGGCCATAATGTAATCCTAGTGGGCCACCATGTAATCCTAGCCGACCTAACAATAATAATTTAAGGGCACAATAATAACAAAATGGGGGTTACAAGGGTACAATAATAACAATAAGGGGTTTACACTAATAATTATAAGGGGCTATACTAGTGATATAGGGACCTAACATGCCCCTCTCCTTCAAAAAAGTGTTGTCCTCAACACTTGAGTAGCTTCGGGTGCTTCTGTATAAAATTCTCATCCTTCCATGTAGAATCTTCAGTGGGTAAGTTCTTCCACTTGATGAGATACTCTGAAATTGCTCGATTCCGTAGTTGTCGAGTTATTTTTTCCATGACTGCTTCAGGTTCCAATATGATTTTCCCTTCCCCATCAAGTTCTGGCAATACTGTTTGAACTGGAAGATTTTCACCTATAACCTTCTTTAAGCATGAAACATGGAAAACCGGATGTACTCGCGAAGAAGCAGGAAGCTCCAATTTGTATGCCATAGTACCAATCTTTTGCAACACCTTGTAAGGACCATAGTACTTTGGCGATAATTTATTATCCTTCTTCGCTTGCTTGAGGGACATTTGTTTGTATGGTTGTAGCCGTAAAAATACCCAATCTCCTACATCAAAACTTCTCTCGCTGCGATGTTGATCTGCCTGTTGTTTCATTCGATTTTGTGCAAAATTCAGGTTATCCTTTAAGAGTTGGAGAACTTCTTGTTGATGCTCGATGTGATCTTCCACTGCTTGAACCTTTGAATTTTCTCTTAAAGATGATGTGATGGATGGTGGATGATATCCATAAGTGCCATAAATGGGGTCATTTTTGCTGCAGTATGGAAGGAAGTGTTATACCACCATTCAGCTAGAGGTAACCACTTGACCCATTGTGTTTGTTTATCGGATACAAAACAACGAAGATATCCTTCCAAACATTTATTTACTATCTCAGTTTGACCATCGGATTGAGGATGATAAGATGAGCTATGAGCTAATTGAGTACCCAAACAAGAAAATAACTCCGTCCAAAAATTTCCAATAAAAATGGGATCTTTGTCGCTCACAATAACCCTTGGGCTTCCATGTAGCTTTTGAATTCTGTCCATAAATGTAGTAGCAACTGTACTTGCTTTAAATGGATGAGATAATGCACAAAAGTGTGCATACTTGGTAAGTCTATCGACTACCACCATGATGACACTCTTTCCTTCGGACTTAGGTAAACCTGTGATAAAATCCATTGAAATCTCCTCCCAACGTTGACTTGGAATGGATAAAGGTTGTAGAAGTCCTGGGGTCTTAATTGTTTCCACTTTATTCTGCTGGCAAACCAAACATTCCGCCACAAACTTTCGAATATCAGATTTAAGGCCATCCCAAAAAAATTCTTTCCTCACCCTGTGGTAAGTTTTTAAAAATCCTGAGTGTCCTCCTAAAGGAGAAGTGTGCAATTCCAGAAGAATCTTTTGTTTTAGTTGGGAATTCTTACAAAGATATAAGCGATCTTTGTACCATAAGGAATCATTTTTCCAACTAAATGTATCGGATGTACTAGGATCTTGCTGCAACTTTTGAATGAGTGTCCATACATCTTTGTCCTTCTTCCATTCATCTCTTGCTTCGGTTATCCAATCTGGTTGGATAATAGAAATGGCACAAAGCAATCCTTCCACCTCTTCATTCTTTCTTGAGAGTGCATCTGCAACAACATTAAGCTTTCCTTTTTTGTAGATTATTTCAAAGTCATAACCCAACATCTTTGTGACCCATTTTCGCTGCTCTTCTGAAGATAGTCTTTGCTCCAAAAAGTGTTTAAGACTATCATGATCAGTTTTTACCTTGAAGTGTCTTCCCATTAGGTAAGTTCACCATTTCTTTAGTGCATGCAGTATTGCTAACATTTCCTTCTCATAAATAGGTTTACGTAAATACTTTCCTTTGATTGGACGAATTTCGAAAGAAATGGGTCTTCCTTCCTACATTAAAACCACACCAATTCCATTTCCTGAGGCATCACATTCCACAATAAATGTTTTTGTGAAGTCTGGCGTAGCTAAGACCGGTGCTAGGCACATTGCCTCTTTAAGATGTTCAAAGGCCTTAGTTGCTTCAGGAGTTCATGAAAATGCATCTTTCTTCAATAATGTTGTTAGAGGTGCTGCTATTCTCCCATAATTCTTAACAAACTTGCGATAATACCCTGTTAACCCAAGAAATCCTCGTAACTTGTTTATGGTTGTGGGGACTTTCCATTCCTTAATGGCTTTAATTTTGTTAGGGTCTAATTTAACACCCTCGTGAGATACAATATGACCCAGATATTCCACCTCTTGTACTCCGAAGAAACATTTGGATTTTTTTGCATATAATTGTTTCTCCTGCAATAGTTTGAGCACCCTGTCAACATGTTCAACATGATCCTTCCAAGACCTGCTGTAGATTAGTATATCATCAAAAAATACTAGCACAAATTTTCTAAGATTTATTTTTAATTTATTATTTATAATAAATTATATGTGCAGGTCGGCCTTAAGGTTTTACACCCCCAACAGATGTGTCACACACCCCAATGATGGATATAAATACAGGCAAAGTTGGAGAGCATTTCACAACAACTCAACACACATCTTCTTCTCTCATCTGATTTAGTACGAGCTCATTGGAGGATAAGTTCAGCCCACACGTGTGAAGAAGAAGGACGAAATTGTACGGCTGAAAGGAAGGACGAAATTTCTGCAGCTAGGGTTTCCAACGAAGTTTGACCAGCGTTGACTTTGGTCAACGCATGGTCCGAAAGGGCTGAAAATTGTTGGAGAGTTCGATTTTGGGAGGTCGTACACATTGGCACAGAAATCGAGGTCAAAAGGTTGACCGAACTTGTTGCTGCGTTGACTTTTAGCTTGCTGCACCCTTACTGGACAGAATTTTACCGGAATGAGCGTTGACTTTTAAGGGTGACTTGGGTTGACTCGGTAGGCAGTTGAGGATTGTTGTGACACGTGCAGGTTGGGCAGTCAAGGGAGACTTTCTTGGTTGAAGCATCCTGGTGACATATGTACTTGCCATCATTTTTATATTTAGGATTTGTCTTCTATGAATCCTTAATATGTTCTACTGTTCTATCAGCATTTTACTTAACTTTTTGGGTGATTGCTATAATAAAAGTAAAGTTGCATCAATCATAGAACATCTACAAAAATTTACATGGTATCGGAGCTGAGGTGAAGACAAGCCCTAACTTTAGTAATCACCATCTAAGAAAATGGGTTCCACAAGTTATGAATTCAAGGAGAATGACAAGCTGACTGGAAGGGATGACTTCCATGCTTGGAAGATGATATTAGATCTCAAATTGGAAGACCATGATCTCATGGATCATGTACTAGGTAAGATACAAGAACCTCCATCCAATGCTACTGCTGCTGCTAAAAACAAGTATAAGAAGGGGGAGATCAAAGCAAAGCTGATGATCAGGGAATCCATACATAAAAGTCTGGTTGCCTATATATCTGAGCTAGGCACATCCAAGGAGATGTATGATAAATTGATCCTTATGTTCAAAGTAAACAATGTGAACCAAGTACTATTCCTCAAGAATAAATTGAAGAATATGAAGAAGGGCCGGGATGACTCTGTTCAAGCTTACTTTCTGAAATTGACCGAAACAAGGAACAATCTGCTGGCTATTGGGGAGACAATAGCCGATCGTGAGATGGTTCTCACCGCACTTGGAGGACTCCCATATGAATGGCAAGTATTCACTACTACCATTCTCAATAATAATACCATTCCTAACTTTGACGAACTTCTGTCTAGATGTATGCAAGAAGAAACAAGAATGAAGGAATTCGATAATGACAGAAATGCTGCTTATGGTGCTCATTCTCGAAAGAAGAACTCTGGTGGTCCTAAGGACAAAAGAAGAACAAGGACTCAAGAAAAGAAGGGAAAGTGTTTCACTTGCCATAGGCCTGGTCACTATGCTAGAGAATGTCCCTTCAAGAAGGATTCTCCCGATAGTGATGATAACAACAACAACCGGAGGAATGGGAATCGAAGAAACGACAGATCTAAAGGAAAGAGGAAGGCTCCCTCTGGTGGAAACAATCAACCTTCGAAAAGGTCTAGAAACTCTAGGTATGAGGAGTCTAATGCTGTTGATAAAAGAAATGAGTATATTCTTGTATCTGCTCTCTTTGCTACATCTCCGCCCGACACTATGGATGTCTGGCTGATAGATAGTGGTGCCTCAAGACACATCACTGGATTCAAGGAAGCACTCTCTGACATGGTTGAGAGGGATACTAATCTAGAAATTATCCTTGGAGATAATTCCACATATCCCGTGAAAGGGACAGGGACTGTGACCCTCCACTTGTCTCAAGGACAAGTCCTACATTTGCAAGATGTACTCTATGTACCAAAATTGAAGAAGAACCTTGTGTCTATATCAGCGATCGAAGACAAAGGTTTCAATGTGGCATTCATTGATGGAAAGGTGCGCATGTGGAAAAAGAATCTCAAGGAAGCTATCGTGATTGGTTTTAGAGTTGGAACACTCTACCAGGTTGAAGGAAGTCCATTGGGAGCTATGACATGTGATACTATCCGACAAACTGAACTATGGCACCGGAGGTTTGGACACCTTCATTACAAGGCCCTTCCCGAAGCAAGGAAGGTGGTGACAGGGATGCCTGATTTTGGAAATAATCATGAAGGTGTATGTAAGGGTTGTGCCGAAGGAAAGCATACAAGGGGACATTTCCCCTCAAGTGTCACAAAGACATCTGATATTTTGCAACTGGTCCATTCTGATCTATCTGGTATGCTACCCGTGACATCCCTGGGAGGATGTTCTTACTATATGACATTCACTGATGACTTCTCCCACAAAACCTGGATATACTTCTTGAAGAAGAAGGATGAGGCTTTCATGTAGTTCCGTACCTTCAAAGCCTTGGTGGAAAATATGACAGGGAAGAAGATCAAGATTTTGAGGACCGACAATGGCACTGAATATGAGTCAAATGAGTTCAAGGACTTTTGCAGAGAAGCTGGCATTAAGAGGGAGACTACTACTGCCTATACTCCTGAGCAGAATGGTGTTGTTGAACGCAAGAACAGGACTATTGTGGAAGCTGCCCGTGCCATGCTATGTGACCAGGGTCTACCGAAGTTTCTGTGGGGAGAAGCTGCAAATACTGCTGTGTACATTCAAAACCGATGCCCTCATTCCGCTCTGGACTCCAAAACTCCCGAAGAGGTTTTCTCTGGTAAGAAACCTGATGTCTCACATTTTAGAATTTTTGGATTTCCTGTCTATTTTCATGTGCCGAAAGAAAAGAGAAGTAAGCTAGATGCTACTGGGAAGAAAGGAATGTTTGTGGGCTACAGTGAGACTTCTAAGGCATATAGAGTCTATGT
Organism: Pinus albicaulis; assembly: GCA_034641835.2. Lineage (NCBI taxonomy): Eukaryota > Viridiplantae > Streptophyta > Pinopsida > Pinales > Pinaceae > Pinus > Pinus albicaulis. The sequence goes on from JAXQQM020060133.1 coordinate 42,342, forward strand.
ACCTGGTCAAAGGGAAGTAGAGATAAGCCATGATGTCACTTTTGACGAAGATGCTTTCCTGAAGAAAGTAGTAGATCTTCCTAGATCTGGAGAAAATCATGAAGAAAGGCCTGGAAATCTGGAAGAACCCCAGGATGAGACTATGCCTGATATTGAAGGACCAATGGACCCTATTGATCCATCTCCTTCACTGGAAAAGAGACCATCATGGCTCAGGGACACCCTCGAAGATGCTGAGGGTCATGCTGCCCCAAGGGGGACATTCCGAGAAAGCAAGAAGCCGTGTAGATACCAAGGGTATCTAGCTGCCATGAGTACTATTGTACAATCTGAACCTGGATCTTTTGAGGAAGCCGTAAAGCATCAAGTCTGGAAGGATGCTATGCACGAAGAATATGAATCCATAATGAAGAATGATGTCTGGGATGTGGTCCCGAGACCGAAGGACAAATCTGTTGTCACCGCGAAATGGCTCTACAAGATCAAACATGGATCTGATGGGAGTGCTGAAAAGTTCAAGGCAAGATTTGTTGCCGTGGCTTCTCTCAAAAGGAAGGAATAGACTATGATGACATATTTGCACCTGTGGCACGATATACCACCATTCGATCAATCATAGCCCTTGCTGCTACGCAAGGATGGAGTCTTCATTAGATGGATGTCAAGACCGCCTTTCTGCATGGTACAATAAAAGAAGAGGTGTATGTAGAAAAACCTCTGGGATTTGAAGTTCAGGATCGAGACACTCATGTCTGCAGGTTGAAGAAAGCCCTCTATGGGTTAAAGCAAGCACCCAGAGCTTGGTATGAGAGGATGGATAGTTACTTGATGAAGCTGGGCTTCACTCGAAGTAATGCTGATCCGAACCTTTACTTCAAGGTTGTGCAGGAGAAGCCTCTCATTCTAGTGCTGTATGTGGACGACCTCTTCCTGACAGGTGCTAACCCTCTCATTCATCAATGTAAGAGGGAGCTCGCTGCTGAGTTCGAGATGAAGGACCTAGGACTGATGCACTACTTCCTAGGCCTGGAGGTCTGACAGAGACCTGGAGAGATTTTCCTTTCTCAAGGAAAATACATTGTGAAACTTCTAGAGAGATTTGGTATGGTGGACTGCAAGTCTGTGTCAACACCGATGGAACTCAACTTCAAGAAGTTGAGTGGCAGCGCTGCTGGGCCTATCTTGGCCAATCCTACTGAGTACCGTCAACTCATAGGAGCTTTGATGTTCTTAGTGAACACCCGACCAGATATATGTTTTGCGGTGAACACTTTGAGTCAACAGATGGTTGAGCCTCATCATTTTCACTGGGTTGGTGCCAAGAATCTTCTGAGATATCTTCGGGGCACGATAAACCATGGGTTGAGATACACTACCGGGAGTGTGACACTCCGTGGATATACTGATGCCGATTGGGCTGGCAGTGTGGTGGATCGTAAGAGCACATCGGGATGCTGCTTCAATCTTGGTTCTGCTTCGATTTCATGGATGAGCAGGAAGCAGAAGTCGATGGCTTTGAGCACCGCAGAGGCCGAATACATTGCAGCAAGTATGGCCTGTTGTGAAGCAGTTTGGTTGCGAAAGCTCTTTAGTGAGTTGTTTGGACATGTGCTAGATACCACTGTGATACTCTGTGATAACCAGAGTGGGATTCGTATGACTGAGAATCCTATGTTCCACGACCGATCCAAGCATATTGATATCAGGTACCACTTTATCCGAAATATGGTACAGCGAGGCGCCGTAAGGCTCGATCATATAGGAACTGATGAGCAGGTCGCGGATATTCTCACTAAGCCCCTGGGGAAGGTCAAGTTCCTAACCTTCCGTGAGAGTCTTGGTATCGTGGAACGACCCTATGATGTGGGTCTTGTTGGACGATGAGCTCTGGGAGCTCTGGGGGGCTTTGGGGAGAGCTTCTTGGAGCTATGGGCAACCACAAGGCTAGGCTTGCCAACCTTGGTGGTGTGCTTGGACCCCACCGTTGGGATTTTGAGTTGGTTCACCTCTCATTTTCTGTGCCCCGTATGCATCCTACCCATTGAGTTCAGGGCTCATGGGAAGTACCTCTCATTTGGCCAATGAGGTGGGAAAGGCTAGAGACTAGTAGCAAATACTGATGGACGCATCAGAGATTGCCGTACTCTCTATCTAGGATGGCACGGTCCAACCACTTGATCTGGGATCAAGTTTAGTGAGGTCTGGGACCTCTGCCTGACTTCGAGTCAGATGAACCAACTTCGGGTTGGTTGGAGACTCTTTGTGAGTCTGATAGAGTTTTTGGACCTCTGGGCTGAATATGTCAGCCGGGGGATGATGTCTTTGTGACTAACCCACTTCTGTTCTGAAATAAAGAGGCCAGCAAAGCAAGTTACGGCGGGATGACACACGATGTTTGATTGCACTGATGGATGGAGTTCTCCCTAGTTGAGAGGGAGTGTTAAAATTGGACAACTAGGTCCAAACTCCATGTTGTGATGCTCAGATTAAGATGCTAATATTTTTGTTGGATTCCTCTTTTGGAGAGGTGTAAAATCCATATAAAATATATCTTAATCCGATGAGCAGAACATTTATTTTGAATTTATTATTTATAATAAATTATATGTGCAGGTCGGCCTTAAGGTTTTACACCCCCAGCAGAGGTGTCACACACCTCAATGATGGATATAAATACAGTCAAAGTTGGAGAGCATTTCACAACAACTAAACACACATCTTCTTCTCACATCTGATTTAGTACGAGCTCCTTGGAGGACAATTTCAGCTCACACGTGGGAAGAAGGACGAATCTGTACGGCCAAGAGGAAGGACAAAATTTCTGCAGCTAGTGTTTTCAAGGAAGTTTGACCAGCATTGACTTTGGTCAACGCATGGTCCAAAAGAGCTGAAAATTGTTGGAGACTTTGATTTTGGGAGGCCGTACACATTGGCACAGAAACCGAGGTCAAAAGGTTGACCGAACTTGTTGTTGCGTTGAATTTTAGCTTGCTGCCCTGCGTTGACTTTTCTGGACATCGTTGACTTTTCTGGAGTTGACTTGGGTTGACTCAGTAGCTGATTTGAGGATTGTTGTGACACATTCTGGGTTGGCTGATCAAGGAGACTTTGCTGGTTGAAGCATCCTGTTGACCGCCGTAACGCACCATCACATTTTTCTATTTCTGGTTTGTCTTCTATAAGATCCACTGATATGTTCTATCAACATTTTACTTAACCATTTGTGTAATTGCTGTAAT
>JAXQQM020074153.1:0-12029 GCA_034641835.2 Pinus albicaulis
GCATCCCTTTTGATGAAAGTAACATTCTTCTTGTTGACATTTCCCTGAGTAGAGCTGTAAAAATCCTTATTTTTACCTTGGCACGAGTATCCAGTTACACCCTCTCGCTGATCAGGAAATTTAACATTGAGCCCACGCCAGTTGGCGCTCTGTGCCAGTTAGACACCCGCACCAAGTTGTTTATGGAATGTTTTTTTAAAATAGAGGTGGAGGTTCCATTCCAACCACCTCGAGGATGAGTCATTGGGAGTGGTTGAACTGAAACAACCATGGACTCCTTCCTTTAGTTAGTAGTTTCCACCTCCCTTGGAACTCTCCTAAAGGATAGGACTCCCTCCCACCTTTGTAGGGATCCAAACCTCCTCCTTTTCCTCTATAAAAGAAGCTATCTCTCTTAGTACTAGCTAGCTGAATTGGGAGAATTATACATACTATAGCTAAGCTACTAGAGAAGATAGAATAAGAAGGAATTATGTTGAGGAAGCTTGAGTCGATGACTTCTAAGAGAGCTTGAGTCCATGCCTTCATCCCGTCCCAATTCCCTGACGAACATTTGAGACGCGCTTCGCCTGAAACCCGTTGGAGGAGACTGCGACGTCAAAGAATTGGTTGTACTCTTGCTTCTATTCATTAATATACATGACTACTGTTTGGTTCCACTATTGTGTTATGATGTTTATTTTATGCAATATGGTTAGCCCTCTTTGACTGGCTAATAGTTGTGAGTGAAACTATTCTATCGTATGTTGTTCTTGTTCTTCGTATTTTGTGCAGATACCTGAGCGCGACATCAAACGGATTGTGGTTTTCCAAGACAGGAGCGAGAGGCCACTACTCTTTCTGCAACGACAACAATGTTGGATTCAAGGTAGGTCAATCTACCATGTCTTTTGTTCATTCGTTAACTAGGAAGCAACACTTTAGCGTGTCTTTTTGTTACTAGACCCACCCTAGGGCTAGAGGGATCATCTCTATCTGTAGAGAGGATTTACCTTCATAACAAATTGGAGACTCCACTAGGGATCAGTGCGAGTTTGTTGTTTCATCCTGTTGGGTCAGTGTCGATTATTGATTTAGTTATCTGTCTTTTTCTGGTTTGTTTGTTGAGTTTTCATCCTTTGTTCAACTCTAGAGTGTCAAGGATGACCTCTGCTCATTAGGTTAAGGTTTTTCCTTTTGTTCACGTAGGTATCTAGCTTGGCACATTTTTTTTCTAGACAGTCATGCCGATTGGCGTAGGTTGCTCTTTTAGCACTCACGCCAACCCCTGTATGGCACGGATTACAACCTTACAGTCGTGCCAACCCCTGTAGGTTTTGGTTTGACCTACTTAATGAGTGTTTTGGTCATTTTTTCTTGCTTCTGGGTTATTTTTTGATGTGTTTTAAGCCTTTGAGACTATGTTGACTACTGTAGACTTGTTTCCCTCAGTTGTTTGTCCATTTTCCTGTCGGTGTCAGTTCAGACCTTAAGGTTTCTAAGTGTTCTTGCATGTTGAGCCTTATGTTCGAGAATGAGTCACTTTGATTGTTGTCAGTCTTGTTTTGGGTCTTTATATTGAGTTTTTCTTGATCCTTTGGTTTTTTTGCTTGAAAGGTCTTTTCGTCTTTTTGATTAGTCCTTTTTCTTCAATACCTTTAGCATCAATTACTTGGCTTGTTTGGGTCATTTTGAGAAACTCTCTTTTGCGATTGAAAGTTTGCTTCATTAGCTTGCATGTTTTTATGTCTGTTTCGTTTTGGTTGAGTCATTCAATTTCAAATATTTACATTCACAAAGCTCAAACTAGTGTTTATTTGTTTTCCATTAAATTAGTAAGTTGTGTGCCTCATTTCATTGAAAAAATCAAAAATATCTTTGCATTCTTTTGTTGCATTGAAAATGAAACGTTCCTTTACATAAACTAGAATTTGTCAATCTAGGAAGGACTTTCATTTTCATTTGATTGCATTAAAGGCATTAGAAGTTTCTTCTCTTATCTACTTGCTTTCTTGTTTGAAAGATTTATGTTCTTCTTCTAGCTAGCATTCATCGAATTGAAATGATATTCATTTGCATATAGCTTGCATTTAGGAAGTTGAGCTCCACATTCGATAGGGCCTGAAATTGAGACATAATCCAAGATTAAAGTTAAAATTTACTCAATGAACCTAAGGCAACATTGAAACCTAACGAAATATTTCTAGTGGTCTAGGCTAGAGATGTGTTATGGCGTCTTTAAACCTAGTAGCTGTCACTCGCCTCTTGGCTTTAGACAGCACTAGTATAGACTTGCGCTCCCCATGCCATCATGTATATAAAGGGAGACCCCTCTAGGTTGCAATCCTTTATCCATGGGAAGCTGAGTCTGCCACCTTGTAACCATGATACACTGAACATAGCATTTGGGGAGACTACGTCCTGCACATCCGTTAAGTCCTTGGTCATTTCTTTTTCATTTGATCACCAAGGTGTATATGGCAGTTCACAGAAACTTGGTATATCCTCTTGTTTAGAATACCTGAGTAGTCGTTTTGATCTTTTCGTGACTCTTTAAATAAGTAAAAGATCATCGGGCACTTGTCCTTTCATGCTCGTTTCAAATTGAAAGTGACTAGAGTCATATTTTGTCTGTTTCTTGACTCTTAAACATGAAACAACAAACTTTGGTTTCAATGTTATAAACTTAATCACCTACGATCACATGCTTATTAAAAGTTTTGTTACTTGGTCTGATTGATTTCCTTAGTTTTGGTCTTGGAACCTTCAATTGGTTCTCTTTTTTCCTTCCTGTTCTGATATACGGTCAAAGTGGCAGAACCTCCAGTTTCATCGTCTTCACTTCCTCCTAGTGGTGGTTTGTTTCTGGATGTTTCTTTCAAAATCCCTCAATCCACTAGGTCTGCTGAGTTTTTGCAGCCTATTCTACTGTCTATCCAGCCCCTTGCTACTTGATCTCCGCTTGATGAGCCAGTTGAGTTCAATTGGCCTCCTTCAAGTGCTTGGTCTGGTTTTGGGGACGAAGGAGAATTTTATCCTCTCACGTTTGGATCACCTTTTGTTGCTGCTGTGGTACCTTCCAGTCCCTGTAGTCTTTTCGAAGATATTACAGAAGATTCAGATATGGATTCCTCCAGTCCTATTAGCAGTGAAGGAATGCCTATATCCAGAGGAGAATATCAACTCTTTCCTGAAGATCTTTCTCATGCCTCTGTTCAATATTCTTCGTCTTCAGTGTCACTTCCGTCTAGCTATAGGTCTCTGAGTCAGGCTATGTCTGGTGTTGCATCCATTGCACAATCTAGCACAGTAACTCCTCCTCAGAGTTCGGTCCAATCTTCGTCAGTACCGTTACCTTTGGCATCAGATCCGTCAGTTACTGTTACATCTGTTCCAGTCCAACCTACAGTCTCTGTGGCTTCTAGTTCAGTTTCCACTACTCCTGTGATTCTTGGCGGTCTCACTTTTGAAGAATATATGTTAGCTGTGGAGCAGAGTTCTCAGAGTTCTCAATAGCCCCTGCCACCTAGAAATCCTCGTTTTCATCACTATGAGGCTGTTGGTACTCCCATATATATATATCCGCATCATTATGATGACTGTGGGAATCCAATTTATATGCCGCCTATAGATCCTTATCAAGCCGTTTATGATTATTATCAGGCCGGTTATGATCCTTATCAGTCTGTTACTCATTTGGGACCTACTTTGCCTGTGCAACCCTCTGGCTTACAAGGAAAACCCTCTCAGGGACAACCTTTAGCTCAGCAGGGCCCTGCTTTTGGTCCACAGGGACAACCATATGGTCCACAGGGCCAACCTTTACAAGGAAAACCCTCTAGTCTCTCAGGTCAACCTCTGGCTCAACCTAGATCATCTTTTGGTCATGGGGGGCAAGTTTATCCATCAAAATGTCAACCTGTTGCACCTCAATCACAGCCACACGTGTAGTATGGCCCAAATGTTGTGCAACCAGGAAAAACCTATGGTCCTTCTCTGGGTCAACCTGGTCATTAGGGACATCCTGGACCGTCTTAACCATCAGGCCAACCTTTACCACAAGGTCAACCTGGTGGCCTCAACAATCATTTCAACAGTTGATTCAACCATCTCAGCAGCCGTTACAACCTGCCCACCAGCAGATTCCTTTGTTTCCGTAGCTGGTTTTACCTGTTTACCCTGCCTAGTAGCCTGCTCAACCTACTCTGCAAGTTCAAATAGTGCAACTCCAGGGTGCTTATTAGCCTCAAGCTTCACATCAATCGGTATATATCACACCCCAGATTTCGTACCCTCAAAATCAACCAGTATATAGTGCACCTCAGATTCCTTACCCTCAAAATCAACCGGTGTACCAACAACCTCAATATCAACCTATGTATCAGAAACCTCAAAGTCATGCTTACATTCTGCATCAGAATCCTTATGATACTTAGCAAGGACCTCAGTGGTCTCCTTTGACTCAATATTCTGGTCCTCAACCCCCGTATCAACTGAATTATCTTGTTTCTAATCCCTATGATCCGAATTCTTCGAGACAGAATGTATGGGGACAGAATCCCACTCGGACTGGGTGGAATGTATAGACATGTCCTTATCAAAGACCTTTGATGAATTTTAATACTCAATTACCATTTATTTCTATGTTGGAATTACCCGATGTTTAATGTTCCCAATTTTTAGCCTCAAGCTAAAAGGAAAATTATAGTTAGCATTATCTTTTGGTAGATGAATAAAATGGGTAGGGAGGCCCATTAACCTCTTTAGAAGGGAAAATAACATTCCTCATGTGAAAAGGGGAAGAATAAGTAGCTGGATTGAGCACCTATAGGTGGGAACAGGATTGGATTAGGTTGATTCAATCATATTTGACCAAGTCCACATGCACTGTCTAGATACATTGTATCTCCATGATGGACTGTGTAGTTTTAATGGAGGAAAACTTGCATGGGCTAGGTGGCACATTTGGATGGGACCCATTGTGGATATGAGCACTTTATATATATGGAGAGGAGGGCAGCCACTGTGATTCATGCTTTAGATTATTATTCTTGCTTTGGTCTGTTTAGACTTTCTTCCTCTTGCTGTTTAGCAGGGTTGCAGTGCTGTTTAGCACAAGGGTGTTCCTGGTCTGGAATACCCACCTCATCCTTAGGGAAGGAGAGGTTATTTGGGCTACATTTCCTCATTCTATAATTTTTTCCAAGCTACCTCCTTCAACTATAGCATAGTTTCTGTTTAGAGCTGGGTTGTGTTACAGGGTGCAACAAAGGAGGATCTCTTAGAGTCATTTCCAGGCTTGTTTTTTAGTGGAGAGCTTGTATATCCATTGGAGGATCAGTAATAAGGAATCTCAGGCATATTTTCATATATTTGGCATCGGTCCAACCATCTACCATCCCTCACAACGTAGTTTCAGTCCAGAATTACGTTATTTTCAGAGGCAGTTGCTGGGAGGGTTCATTGAGCTCATCAGGAGGGTCTATTTCTGAGTAGAGGGATTAGCCTTCTAATCAGAGATACCATTTGAGGAGGACATCAACATTTCAGATCTTTCATAGCCTCATTTCACATCAGCTTCAGTTTGCAGTGACACATTAGCCCCAGGGTTATCTGTCACATTGTATGTTTTCCGGCATTTCTTGCAATCCTTTCCGGATTGGCTAGAAATCTTGTATTGGAGCCCATATCTTCATTGCTGGGAATTCCTTTTGTTTCTATAAGCCATATTTCATGTATATACATCTACAGTAGAAGCTACACTAATGTAGACTACGCAGTCACTACTCTCTGACATTCTATATAGTTGCGACATCTCATGTACATATTGTTTTGATCATTGTAGACTTGTTCTTATGGCTTGAGTGGCTTGTCCCTCATGATATTTTGTACATTTTTGCTGATCCATTAATAAAATTATGGATGTATATTGATCCCTCTCATGTCATGATCATATTTTCTATGTTTACAATATTGTGTTCATGTATTACTAGATCTCCAACTTTAGAATATCTTAAGATATTCTTATTATTGTAGGAATTCCCTATTTTGGGATATTACAGTGGTATCGAAGCATAATCTTGGCTCAGCCTGTGCATCCAAGAAATTATGCCATTAGGAGGAGAATATTCTAACAGAAAATAGAAGTTGTGCAGAAGAAACAAAATCATGACCATTTTTTGGAGGAATGAAGGAAGAGAGGATCTCGCTACTTCTTTTCCAAGCTATGAAGAACATCAAAGAATATCTCAAAGAGATGAAAGGGGAGGAGTGTAGAAGATTTCTGAGAGGGTTTGAATCAAGCCCTAGCTATTTACCAGATGGGTGTGAGCATTCAACCATACATGCAGATCCACAGTGCAGTCTATTGCCCACAATTACTACAAGAAGGATGGAGGAAGAAGATGCAACAAGGGAGGAGACCTTGAGTGAATATATTCAGGAGTATGAATCTCAATCATGGAGATTCAAGGAGCACTTGGAATTCCAAGGGTTTTGCAAACTCAAGGAGACAAGATCTAGCAACCACAAAAGAATCAAGAGAGGTAGAATCTTCCTATCTCACTTGGATGGATCAGCAGAGTGCAAAGCCAAAGCTTGGGTAGAAGAGATAGATTCCTATTTTTAACTACACCAAGTTTCAGAGAAGGTGGCCATCAGAGTAGCAGCACTGCACCTCAAAGGTATGGCCCATGATTGGTGGTTTAATGATTCTACTTCATTTTTTCATGCAAATGTAAAAACCTATGTTGGGTTTGTTAGGTCTCTGTAATTTTCAAGTTTGGAAAATACAAACTGCAAAGCCTACATATGAACCACTTTGGGATTCTAGGATCTAGCCCTCCTGAATCCAGAGAGGGATCTCTCTATAAGTGAAAAGATTGATTTATCTTTCAAAGGCTTTTAGTGTGATATTAGGCTAGTTATTAAGAACAAGGGTTTTGTTTTTTTGTTTGGCTGGTCATGTTATTTCCTAAATCTACCTCAGGCTGAAGGAAGGTAGAGACCGAGGTGTTACCTTAGGTTTTTTGGTCATCTAACCTTTTATCATTAGATGGACCCAAGTACACCATGTAAAACCAGTTTTACCCCAAGTAAAACTGCTTTCACTATGTTAATTAAGGAAACCCCAAAAGGAATAATTAATTAAACCATAATTTAATTATTATTCCCAGTCATGTTTAACCCAAAAACAAAGAAATTAATGAGATAAACCCATAGTTATCTTATTATTTTTCTAGGAATAATTATTTAAATAATATTCCTTGTTAAATATGACCAAATCAACCACCATTAATCAAATAAATCATTATTTATTTGATTATATCCCAACCACTTCCTTAAAAAGATAAATAAATCATTTATTTATTTATTTTTCACTAATCAAGGGATTTGACCCAAGTCAAACACCCTTTCCCTCCAACAAAAAATAATAAAATATTCCATAGAGGTGGATCTAGATTTGGTTAACATTATTTTAATCATGCACCAAGATCTAGAATGACCCAATATTTTGTTATAAATAGGAAGGTTTTCCCCTTCATTCTTCACCTTTTGTTGCATACTAGATCACTCTGGATCTATACACTCGGTCTCATTTTCTGCCATTGTTGCTCCCATTGAGCTCTACCTTCCACATTGGGTTTTCTACATCTACAAGAGAGAGAAAGCTTAGATCTGAAGTGCTGAGGACTACAAAGAACCCATCCCATTGAGGAGATCTGGATACACCTTCTTGTTTCCTCCCGGGTGCCCTGTAATATAAAAATTCATTCAAAAATCGTGTTCTTGTCTTGTCTGTTGGATGCATGGAGCAAACTCTTTACTTTACTGCTTAATGTCTTTCCATTTATAGATCTGTTTGTTGCGGCATTTTAACTACTAATCGCAGATCTGAAGATGTTTGGCAGCCTCTATTGTTGTTAGGGCTATTAGTTATGCGTAGCTAAAGTGGTTCTTTTTCGTACACTTCGACGAAGAATTCATACTAAAAAATGGCGACTCCACACGGGTTTTAAATTACGACCGCTGTCGTTTTTCATATTCCTGCATATCCAGCTACTTCAGGCCCTAGGGCTTCTTTTCAGCTGCTTAGTTTTCCTCTTTTTATGTCATTTTCTCACATAAAACCCTAAAAACTTAAAATTTCTAACTTCCGTGTGTTTCTGGCCCTATTGCGCAGGTAAGCGACACCAGCCGCAACTGAGACGGCAACTTTTCTGAAAATCTGCCGCCGAGACAACCGGAACGGGGGGGTCGCACTTTTTGGCCCTAAACCTACGACCTGGACCTCCAGGTCGCACTTTTCAGCCTGTTTTCTGCGACCTGCACTCAGATCAGGTCAGAAACTGCGACCTGCCACTTTTCCAGCAATTTTTCTGAAATTTTTCTGGGTTCTGCTACAGCTTCTGTCAGGGTTTTCCAGCCTCTGTCTCAGCCCGCCTTGACCAAGATCTGATATGTTTTTACTCATCTAAGTGGGAACCCAGCCCCTTAGGGCTTTAGTACCCTCCACTTTTTGTGGAAGAGTTTCAGCTGTTTCAGCCGTCGGTTTCAGAGCTTCAGCCCCCTCTTTTTCCAGATCTGTGACCTCACTTCCAGATCCATTGAAATCAACCTCTTTTCCTTTCAAATCACCTCTTGTCGTTTTGTTTGGACCTCCTCTAAAGGCCTCTGCCTTGCCCCCCCCGGTTTTTTGCTGATTTCCCTTTTTCCAGCCACCTTGCCTCTGTCTCTTGGCTGTGATCTGCACCCCTTGTCTGCAGCTTTATCCTCCAGATCTCTGTCCCCTTTGACCCTAGATCTGTTGAGCTTCCTTTGTGTGTGTTTCCATAGTTTTTTCCCTTTCTTTTCAGCATATTTGTGAGAGACCCACCTTCTTGGGTTAGATAGATGCATACGCAGCTGTTATTTTTCTGTTATTTCAGCATTTTATTCTGTTCTCTGTAGGTTTATTTTCAGCTACGTAGCACACTTTTTCTTGCTCTCAAACAACGGAAAGGGTTTAAAAATTAAAATTAACGCACGCCACACACTGACCCTAAGTGAAGAAGCGCCTGGTTTACACCGCCTGGCAAAGACTCTAAAATAAATTGTCACTGCACCTTTTCTGCCCTTGACCTTCTTGATTTTGTCCCTTTCTGCCCTTGTCGGTTTCCTTCTTCCTGTCATCATTGCGCCCCCAAGGTGCCTTTCCCGGAGACTTCTTGGCCTTCATCCTCAGTTTCCGGTTGATCGACCTGCTCCGCACCGTCGTCGTCGAGCCAGTCCACCTTCGAGTCCGCACTCCGACTCCTCTCCTGATTCCTCAGGTCCCCCTTCTCCTCCCGGTTCTCCCCCCTTTACCTTCACCATGTCTGGATCAGGGCCTAATGCTAGCGGCCCCAATACCGGCCCTACTTCTAGCGGAACCGTCACAACCACTACTCCGGCCACCCCTGTGCTGCCGTACATTGCAGGCCTCAGCCTCCCCGATTTCCATCAGTTGATTAACGCCCCCATTCACCATAATACTACCTGGCCCACTATGCCTACCAAGTTACCCTCCGATATCCCTAAGTTCGAGGGCCTTAATGGCGAAGACCCAACCAATCACGTCTGGTCTTTCCACATGTGGTGTTCCTCCAACTCCATTACCGATGACTCCATCCGTCTTCGTTTGTTCCAACGCACACTTACCGGCGAAGCTTCTAAATGGTATGTCGAACAGGCCACTTCCTCCCATACCACGTTCGAGACTCTTGCCCGAGCCTTCTTGTCGTACTTCCAGCTCCCTCTCCGATACGACACTGGTACGGAGCTCTTGACTTCATTTAAGCAATCCTCTTCCACACGCCTTTCTGCCCATGTTCAGGAATGGCGACGAAGACGGAGCTTATGTCGAGCCCCTCCCTTTGAAGATCGGGTTTACATGGACCGGTTCCTTCGCACCCTCCCATCTCCCATCGGCAAAGATGTCGCCTCTCACTTTCCTCAATCTGAAGAAGCCGCCCTCCAAATAGCTTTAAAATATGACCCGATCTACGCTCAATCTGGTTATGTTTATACCGTTCTTCCTGACATCCCCCGGCCCGGTGGCGCTAACGCCCCGGGGGCATCTCATTCCGCCGACGGTATTGTTGGATCTCTTTCCCTCCCCTCTGCTCACCCTCCTATGAGCCATGGCCCTCCTCAGGGAGGGGCCAGCACCTCTAGCACTCTGCCCCCTCCCGGCAACATGTATTCAGGATACGGCATGCCTCCTCCTTTTGCCCAACCTCCTGCTTACCTCAATGTCGCCCAACCCAACCCTTACTTTTATCCACAGCCTGGTGCGCCAGCTCCTCCAGCATATGCGCTTCAGCCTCCCTTGCCTCCTCACAACCTGCAACAGCACATACAACCCCCTCCAGGGCAAGTATTTGCACAGCAGGGTGCGATTAACCCCCCTTCTTCTCAAAGAAGGCGGCGAGGCAACCAGAACCCATCTTCCCCCGGTAACCGAGGACCCAATTCTGGTATGGACCCTAACACTAGCAACCAGCCTCAGGGCATCCCGCCCAGGCCGGACAGGCCGCTTCGCACAAACAAGCCCTGTTCGTGTTGCGGTGTTTACGGTCACTACACTCACGATTGTCCTCTCTTACCCCAGAGATACGCCAGAGATGTGGGGTCTCGAAGCCACATTGCGCCCGGACAACACACCTTCCCCTCAGCTCCTCCCTAATGTGGCCACTACCCGACTGACTGTGTTCCTTGATCCTTTCCCTCGACGGGGATTCGTGGCTGCACTTCGACGGCCATGCGGCCACACCCTCGTCCATTTACGGTTCCTCACGACTGCCGGATCCTTATGATGCGATCAGATCCCCTTCTGTCGACCTTCACCTTCAAACTCGGTCTCGCCGGTACCCCAAGCCTCCTGCTCAGTCTGCTCCCGAGCCTCCATCTTCAGGTTCTACAGAGCCTCTTTCGACACCCAGTGGCCCCTTACACATCCCTCAACCCAAAGTTGAGGTTCACCCAAAGATTCCAAAGGGTCCATTACGCCGAAATGCTGCTTCCGGTCGAGCCGCCCAATCGTACAGTATAGTAGATGATTTGTCACAATCCCCTGCTGCCATTTCCACACTGGAACTCCTCCAGTCGTGCCCTTCCCAACGGAAGGCTCTACTATCTGCCGTGGGCGCTGTTGATCCTGCTGATGACCAAATTATTGTTTTCGATGCCACTCAATCGGACCACCCTCCTCTTCCTCCTTCCGTTGCTTTCCAAATCCCAGTCAAAATCCGGAACGCCACTGTATCCCTGTGTATAATTGATGAGGGGGCATCCACCTGCGTGATGTCCGCTTCGGTTTGGAAGCAACTCGGATCCCCTGAGCTGGCCCCTTCCACGATCACCCTTCGAGCGTGGGACGGTCATGCCTCCCAGCCTATTGGCCTGTTTCGTAACTGTCCCATCACCCTCGCCAGTAAGACGGTTTGTGTTGATGTCGAAGTCATTGACGCCCCTCTAGACTACAACATTCTATTGGGGCGAAACTACACCTATGCCATGTCTGCTGTCCCATCCGCGGTCTTCCGCAAGATGTCTTTTCCACATAACGGGAAGATAGTCACCATTGACCAGCTATCGTATCATGAGCCGTCGTCTCAGTCCTCCTCCGAGACGACCATCTCTTCTGTAGCCAACAAGCAAACCGTCGACTCCTTGACCAGTGTCTCCCCCGGCGTTTACAAGGATTCCTCCCTGCTTGGAACTTTTCCTAGTCTCCCCCCTCCTCCTATCTCTGACCCCAGCTCATCGAATGTTTGCATGATGCAATCGTCTCAAGCTGCTCTCAAGCAACCTGCTTCGGCTAGTCAGCAACCTTGCCCTCGGTAACCTGCTCTTAACCTTTCACCTGCAGTTGGTAGTCATGAGCCCCTTTATCCCCCTGGCACGGTTCCTCCAGGCCTTATCCCTTTAGGAGCCGTCCCACCTAGCCATTCCCCCTCTGGTGAGATACCGTTCCTAGCTCCCCCACCAGGAGTGTACACGGTACCAGTCATGGCCACCCTCTCTCTTCC